>JAJAGP010006075.1:0-25284 GCA_025084515.1 Ancistrus triradiatus | reverse complement strand
TTTTTTTTTTTTTTTTTTTTTTTTTTTTTTTTTGCATGTTTGTCACATTTAAGTGTTTCAGAACATCAAAACAATTAAGACAACAAAAGTAAACACAAAATGCAGTTTCTAAATGAAAGTATTTATTATTAAGGAAGAAAAACTCCAAACCTACATGGCCCTGTGTGAAAAAGTGATTGCTCCCCCTTGTTAAAACATAACTATGGTTTATCACACCTGAGTTAACTGTCTCTAGCCACACCCAGGCCTGATAATTGCCACACCTGTTCTCAATCAGGACATCACTTAAATAGGACCTGTCTGACAAGGTGAAGGACACCAAAAGATCCTTAAAAGCTACACATGCCGAGATCTAAAGAAATTCGGGAACAATTGAGAAAGGAAGTAACTGAGATCTATCAGTCTGGAAAGGGTTATAAAGCCATTTCTAAAGCTTTGGGACTCCAGCGAACCCCAGTGAGAGCCATTATCCACAAATGGTGAAGACATGGAACAGTGCTGAACCTTCCCAGGAGTGGCCGGCCGACCAAAATTATCCCAAGAACACAGCTACAACTCGTCCAAGAGGGTTCAAAAGACCCCACAACAACATCCAAAGAACAGGCCAATTTAGTGATTTATTGTAATCAGTCCAGGCACACCTGGAGTAAACCCACATGTACATGGGGAAAGGACCCAGCCTACTCCACCTGGAGATCAAACCCATGACCTTCTTGCTGTGAGGCGATGGTGCTACCCACCAAGCCACCGTGCCACCCATATAATCTCTTAGGTAATCATTAGGTACTTATTGATTACTTCAAAGCTACTAGCTAAGTTAATTGTCAGCTAATAAATAAGTTGGGTAATTAATGACTAACTAATAGTGTAATAGCTTTTACACTATTATTAATTAATGCCTGTTTTGCGACAGTTTTTGTAAAGTGTGACCATTTCTGCCAATCTTATTATTTCTTTCCACAATGCAGACATTGTCAGACAGTAAAAAGAATTTTTTATCAAGGTTGTCAAAGCCAGTTACTGATGTGCTGATCATGGGTTAGAGTCTAGTTATCTTTTTTATATGCAGTGCAAAACCCTGGATTTTTCACAGTAATATTAACTAAATTGTTCTCCACTGAATCACCAGAAAAGGATATGCACAGGATGAGGCGTTTCATCAAAGCCTTCAGCAGAAAGGAATTCATAATGATAATAAAATCCCTACTGAATATTGCCAGCCTTATTATCAACAACTATATAAGAGATTCTACAGTTATTTATTTATATATTATAAATAATTGTAATCATATTAGCACTCTGCCAAGGTTATCTTGGTTGTTAAGTCTTCATTGGCTATTATAGCCATTTTATTTCCCCCCATGGTGGTTACTAAGTCCCATCAGTAATATACCCAAATTAATAGAACTCTAATGGTTTGTGAGGTGATGTGATCTTCAAGGATTCTAATCATGCCTGTGACTGGCATACAAATCTTTTTTGTAGACTGTAATGAGAGAAGTAATGATCAGATACTGAAGAATATCTTGTCCTGTCTGCGTGTCAGAACATATCAAACTGAAGCCATTAGTACAATTGCTTTCATTAATATTGTAAAAATGGCCACAGTGGTTAGCACTGTCAACACACAGATCCAGACAAGGGTTTGTTGATGTCTGGGGACAGCTGCTACCTGTGTGAAGTTTGCATGTTTTCCCTGTGTGTGTGGGTTCCCTCCCACAATCCAAAAACATGTGGTATTTGGCATCATTTGGCATCGATGAAGTGTCCCAGTGAGTGAGTGAGGTCTGCATCTGCTGCTTCCACCTGGCCCTTTAAATGGCTGTTTGTTCCTACCTCTGTTCATCTGCAGGTGCTACAATGTGGGTACTGCTCCTAGTTATCCTGTCACCCAGGCATCAGAATGACCCTAGACTTTATTAGGCAGCATTTCTGGTGACCATCTATGGAGGTTAATGCACCTTAGGTGCCCTGGATTGTCCTTGATCACATATTCATTTATATAATAAGATATCTGCCCAATCAGATTTATGATTTTCACTTTGGGGGTCTGGTCCATTCCCGTCTACCCTTTCTTGGCATACAGAAGAAGGTGCTATGTATTCATCATTCATAAATTAACTTCTCTGTCTATGTGCATGCTAATTTGGCCTGGTAATGTCAAATGATGACTTGCAAGGAAACTTGCAATAATTCAGCAGTATCAGCCAGATCTGCATACATTTCTGGTGAAAGAGTGGAGGATGGACGTTATCTTCAGATATGACTAATGGACTGCTGAGTTTGGGCGACCCAGTCTTACTGTACTGTGTCAGTACCAATTACAGACTGTAGTACCCAAAACTCTACACTGGCACAAATGAAGGAATTGAAGTGGTCTTCAGTTGTGACTGAATTGCTGTCCTCAAAGGTACATATTTAGAACTTTTACTATGCATACTGCACTTGAGAAAATGGGTGTGATAACTTTTTAAAAAGTACTGCTGCCGTACCTTTAATGACGGTATACTAATTTACTTCCATAAGAGAAATATTCTTATTACATTTATATGGTTATACTAGATGGTTACATTAAAGTTATAAATACCTGTACAACCGTAGCAACATGGTACATAGATTACCTTTCTTTCGAAGAGTATCATACTCACATGTAATCACATTTTTTAAGATCTTCAAGACCTCTAATCATGCTTGTCACTGGCATAAGAATCTATTTTGTTAACTGTAATAAGAAAAATAATTACCAGATACTGAAGAATATCTCTGTGTGTCAGAACATATCAAATCGGAGCCATTACTACTATTGCTTTCAACACTATTGTAAAAATAGCTGCAGTGATTAGCACTGTCAGCACACCGATCCAGACAAGGGTCTGAAGTTTGCATGTTTTTCCCTGTCTCTGTGTGGGTTCCCTCACACAACCCAAAGACATGTGGTAGGTCATTTGGCATCAGTGAAGTGTCCCAGTGAGTGAGTTTGGTTGTGCATGGGCATGTGACCTGTATTTGACTGGCACCATGTCCAGAGGTAGTAACTGTATTGCTTCTTGTGCTGCCAGTTAGAATTTGGACTCCCTCAACCCTGAAATGGGTTAAGCATTTATTGAATGAACGTGAGTATATATTCTATATTTTATAATAACATACTTTTCCAGAAATTATAACATAAATACAATCAAACCAAGCTGGTATTATTCCAGATTGCCTGGAAAGAGGCTTAATCAGCATACTGTAACTATCTACTCTAGAAAATATTAGAAGTCATTAAAAAATACATTTAACACAATAGCAATACTAAATAGCAAGTTGCATACTATGGTAAATGACTGCTTGAGGGCTAATGACTCTGGATTAGCAAATATTCTGGAATCTTTTACTCCAGTCCAGCAACTAGTTTCAATAATCTCTCCACCAGGAACTAATAGCAGCAGTAATTGTTAGAAACAATAAACACACTGATCACATAAGATCTCTTAAATTAGCAGTTATTAAGACACAATTCAAACAAACAAATCCTGACTTGTATGCATTATCAAATTACAAACCCGTATCTAACCTACATTTTATATCAAAGATTTAAGAAGCGTTCATCAGCTAAACTCGATCGTTGAAAGGAATCATATACACAAGATATTTAAAAAAGTTATGTATTTATAGATATTTATATTGACCAAGGTTTATCCTTTGATCTTAGTGCTCATTTTGCTGGAGGGACCATGGTAGCCTCGCGGTTAAGATACAGGTCCAGGGTTCAAATCCCACTTCTGCCAAGCTGCCACTGTTTGGTCCGTGAGCATTGCCCCCTACAGTTGCTTGGACTGTAAGACTGTACCAATTGTAAGTTGCTCTTGATTAAGGATATCTGCTGAAATAATGTAAATCTGGATACTATAGATCACAGTGTTATTGTTGCTGTATTGTTGTCGGTCCCAACCAGAGGACCAATAGACTTTGGAGCCTGTGGCGAGGAATAACCCCACATACCCATATATACATATATTGCTGGCCTCTGTGGCCATTACCACAGCAATGGAACCACTGTGGATTTATGCTTTCTTAGCAAGGGTGTCGTGTATCCATACACAACCAGAAATTCAAACGCAACTCTGTAACAAACAGACTTCACCTTGCCAGGGGCGTCATACAAACCGGACTAGCTCAGTAGGTTGTTTACAGAACTTCCATGGTTCAAATCCCCTCTGGCAAGGTGAGGTGTGTTGGTTATGGAGTTGCGTTTGAAAGAACGAATGTTGATATTGGCTGCTTATTTGAAGATTATGTAGGTAACATCACCAGGACAGTGATGGAGTATTTCCACTGCAGAAACGAAACTAAGAAATAGTGTCATTACCAGATTATATATATGATTTTATATACGTGTGTGTGTGTGTGTGTGTGTGTGTGTGTGTGTGTGTGTGTATTGTGATGGGGATTAGAAATGATCCCAGCCTTAGTTTGCAGACACTCCTTAATTTTTCCATTTTGAAACTGTGACAGTGTTGTTTGTACAAGCCATTTTGAGTTCCTCATTGTTGGCAGACCCCATTTGGATTCAACTTTTTTCATGGCACCTCCTTAGAGGTGTGCTCACTCCTGCTCTCTGTTGTGCCTCCATGTGGCACATTGGTAGAAGATCTCATCATTTTCTCAGTACTCTACATACTTGCTTAAGCCTAAACTTGTATGAGTTGAGCTGTGTGACTCGTTTCAGCTAAAACTCGATGCATGATTCAGGTTCATAATAGCTCTCAAAGTAGGTCCCTGCTATTTTTATCATGTTGTTCTTCATTTTAATATCTACAGTATTGTATCCTATAAGTCTATACATATATATATATATATATATATATATATATATATATATATATATATATATATATATGGTGACAATGTCAGGCATTTCTCTCAACCTCACTATTTAAGAACGCTACAGACGAAAAACTTTTATCAAAGTACAATATATAACTCTACACAAATACCAATAAAAGTAAGATCCTGCCTAAAATCACCTCAGACCAGACAGTCTACGAGAAGTGGAGAAATATCGAAAGGGCTGAATACAATAGTGGCTTACACTATAAAATATGCTATCGCACCTGAGAAGAAAACAGTAGATCTCCGACCAGACCTGGTATCCTATAAGTCTATACATATGATAACTATATATATATAGCATATATATTTATTATATATATATATATATATTATATATATATATATATATATATATATATATAAAGTCTCCATGGATCCTAAAAAGGTTAGTTTATAAAAGTCAACCGAAAGCAAAACAGGAATTGAATGCTTCAGAACACATGTTCATCTAGTTCATCAATAGAGTAAGTGTTTTGCTTAGTCACTTTCAATCCATTATTCGCTAAATTACAGGAGATTTTTCAACACTTTTTTTATACACTAAGCTTTGTGTTAATGACTGTAGGCCAACTGTAGGTTAATGCAAGTGTTTTAAACATTAACTTACTTATCATTACTTATCATAGGCTCATTTACATATCTCCACTATGATATAGTATAGACCGCTGTATCAAACACTTAAACTCTTCAGTTCATGATACATTTGATGTGTCGTTTCTTATGATGGATTTGTCGGTTGCATATAATGTGGATTTGCTGGGGCTCTGGAACGGATTTATGGGAACATTTTGCTCAGTATAAGCCTTTTGGAACAAATTAAAGACTATAACAGAGGTATCACAGTATACCTGTATATAATCAATTCAATGTATGGAGTAATTATTAAAGAAGGTCCTTCATGTCTGAGTTTTCCAAATAGGCTGATTCACCCTTATCATTCCCAGGAGGCATGGCTAGTATTGCTTTTGCTAATAGATCCCGTATTAAATAATGGTTCAGATCTGTGAGTGTATGAGAATAGAGAATTTTGTTAGGCTAGGATATCGGTTGCTTCCTCCATACTCACCCATGACCACTTGGATTCGTGACAACATAGAGGTCGGTTGCTTGGGTCTCAGTGTGCCCTCACGCCTGTGTCACCTTCTGGCTTTCACATCAACTTATGCTGTAATAGCTAGATTTGCCAGAGTCCCTGCTTGAATTTCATCACCAGTTACATCTGACATAAGGCTTGGTTCCCTCTCACCAATCCTAACATTTTGTTACCTCTGTCTTTGCCAAGCTGCAGACGTACTGCTGTGGATCGACCTGATGCTTCCCTTGCAGTCATCCCATTTTCTGGACCAACTAAATCCTGATCTAGTACCTGGTCCGTACACGCTCACTCTCCTCAGTGACTGTTAACTGTTCAACTAACAGGACATTTATTCAAACTATTACACAGAGCAATTTCTGTCTTCTACATAATTACAGTTTCAAATGACTTTTCATAATAACAACTGCTTCTTAATTAGTCTTGTTGTTCAGTCTCTCTCAGTGGAAGATATATTCCCTGTTTGAGCCATGTTCCTCTCAAGGTTTCTTCCTAATTGGTCTCAGCAAGTTTTGGTTCTTGCCATTGTCACCTCTGAATTGTTAATTTGGGACTTAGTTTTTTGTAAACTGCTTTGCAACAGTGTACATTGAAAAAAGTGGTATGCATACGAACTGAATTTAATTTAAATGAGCTAGAATTAGAGAATTGTGAAATTTGTTACACAACACATGTTTTAGAAAGACGTACAAGTGAGGTAACTTTTAACACGTCATTCTTAGATCCTGTACAAGGTCAGATGTGTTGCGAGGGACTGAAGCAGGAGAGGAGGACTATATACAATGGTACTTGAAACCTTTATAACTTTCTATATTTCTGCATAAATATGACCTAAAACATCATCAGATTTTGTCCTAAAAGTAGATAAAGAGAACCCAGTTACACAAATGAGACATTGCCGCATCGCCACCTCACAGCAAGAAGGTCCTGGGTTCGATCCCAGGTGGAGTGGCCTGGGTCCTTTCTGTGTGGAGTCTGCATGTCCTCTCCATGTCCGCGTGGGTTTACTCTGGGTACTCCGGTTTCCTCCCACAGTCCAAAGACGTGCATGTTAGGTTAATTGACTACACTAAATTGGCATTGACTTGAGTGTATGAGTGACTTGTCTTGAGATATCCTTGTGTATGGATATAACCTTGTGTGTGTCGCTGAACATGGCCACTGATGCTGATAGCGACGTTAAATAAATGAATAAACGTAAACCTATTGAGGAAAATGATCCAATATTACATATTAGTGAGTGGCAAAAGTATGTGAGCCTTTGCTTTCAGTATCTGGTGTGACCCCCCTGTGCAGCAATACTGCAGCTAACGTTTCCTGTAGTGTTGGTCAAGTCCTGCACCACGGGCTTGGAGGAATTTTAAGCCCTTTCCTCCGTAAGAACAGCTTCAGCTCTGGGATGTGGTGGGGTTTTCCTCAAATTAGCTGCTCGTTCAGGTCCTTCCAAACATTTCAATCATTGGAATTAAGGTCAGGACTTGGACTTGGCCATTCCAAAACATGACTTTATTCTTCTTTACCATTCTTTGGTAAGAACGGCTGGTGTGCCTTAGGGGCGGTGGTCTCTTGAGATTCATGCATGGACAGAGTGTCTGAATTTTCCTTGAGAATTCTCTGATATAATTCAGAATTCATTGTTTCCATCCAATGATGGCAAGCCGTCCTGCCCAGATGCAGCAAAAACAGGCCCAAACCATGATACTTACCACCACCATGTTTTCACAGATGGGATAAGGTTTTTATGCGGGAATGCAGTGTTTTCCTTTCTCCAAAAACATAACGCTGTTTCTGTTAAACCAAAAAGTTTCTATTTTGTCTCATCTCCATCCACAAAAAATTCTTCCCAATAACCTTCTGGCTCGTCCACGTGATCTTTAGCAAAACTGAGACCAGCAGCAGTGTTCTTTTTGGAGAAGCAGTGGCTTTCTCTTGCAGCACTGCCATGCACACCATGTTGTTCGTGTTCTTCTGATGGGGGGACTCATGAACATTACATTAGCCAATGTAGAGAGGCCCCTCAGTTGCTTGAAAAAGTTTACCCTGGCTCCTTTGGTGACCTCACCAACTATTAACCAAGCCTTGCTCATGGAGTGATCCTGTTGGTCGGCCACTCCTGGGGAGGGTGGTAAAACAAGGGTTTGAATTTCCTCCATTTGTTACATTGTCTGACTGTGGATGGGTGGAGTAGTCCAAAGTCTTAGAGATGGTTTGTAAACCTTTCCAGCCTGCTGAGCATCAACAACTCGTTCTGAGGTTCCTCAGAAATTGTTCATGCCAATGATACACTTCCACAAACATGTTTTGTGAAAGAGCAGACTTGATAGATCCATGTTCTTTAAATAAAACAGGGCACCCCAATCACACCTGATTGGCATCCCATTGAATGAAAACACCGACTTAAGTTTCACATTTTTAAATAAACTTGCTAATTGACTATCTAGTGTTAAATATTAAAGCTTTCTGTCACCCCCTCAGTAGTAAAAACGTGGTGTCACATGGATTCAGACCTCTCTTGATTTGCACATATTAGTGAAAATCACCAGAGTTGCTTTTTTTCAACTGCGTAATATCTCAAAAATAAGACAATATACTTTACGTTAATGATGTGATGCTGAAAAACTGATCCATGCATTATAACTTCAGGTTAGATTATGTATGCCCGGTGTGGTTGCTCTGGTAGTCCTTTAACAAGCTCCAGTTGGTACAAAATGCAGCAGCACGAGTGCTTACTAGAACTAGGAAGTTTGACCATATTAGTCCCGTTCTATCATCTTTGCACTGACTGCCTATTAAATTTCGTACTGATTATAAAATTTTATTGCTAACCTATAAAGCACTACATGGCCTGGCACCGCAGTATTTAAGTGAACTAATTCAGCACTATAACCCATCACGCTTACTTCGTTCACAAGGTGCAGGGTTACTTGTAGTCCCTAGGATTAATAAAGTCACTGCAGGGGGAAGAGCGTTCTCATACATAGCCCCTCACCTTTGGAATAGCCTCCCTGTCACTGTTCGTGATTCAAACTCGCTCTTGATCTTCAAGTCCAGATTAAAAACACACTTATTTACTCGAGCCTTAAAACAATATTTGACGTTTTACAATGAATGTTTACTTAATATCATGTTTTTATCACATTTTTGTGTTTCTCAATTTCAGAGATGGCGTGGACACAAAACCCTGGTCTGGGTTTTGTGTCCTGAGGATGTAGCTCATGGTTTCATCGCTGCAAGGACAACACCGCCTCTCCTCACTGCCCCCAGCGACTTGAGGATGAAGTCCTTAGATCCATTGATACAGCTGACAACACTGCTGTTTCTACTCATCTGCTGAACGCACTGTAATCTTTTGGTGACTCTCTCTGTTCCAGTCCTCATACCATTACTCAGTACCCATCACAGGGTAATAACCTCCGGGACACACAAAACTATATTGACTCTTCCACTTGGACTACCTGTTCATTCAAACTCATTCAATCATAACTTTATATGCTATAGATCTTATTTTCTATTTTTATTAGTTCAAATCATCTTAGTCTATATAATTATTCTATTCTAAATTTAAATAGGGTATTCTCTTTACATATACTCTTCAATTATTGTATTTAACATCTAGGCTGCCCAAGGAGGATGGGTCCCTATTTGAGTCTTGGGTTCACCCCAAGGTTTTCTTCCTATTAAGGTGGGGAGTTTTGCCTTTGACACTTGTCGCCGCAGGCTTTCTTCAACTAGGGCTTTGATCTAATATATGTGTTTAAAATCATGCTTTGAGACAATGCTGTGTTGTAAAAAGCGCTATATAAATAAATTTGACTTCACTTGACTGCTAATCCTAGAGGTTCACATACTTTTGCCACTCACTAATATGTAATATTGGATCATTTTCCTCAATAAATAAATGACCAAGTATAATATTAGCCGCTATGCTAGCACCTTGAGTTCCTCAATAGAGTAAGTCTTGCTTTTACTTTTCACTTCCAGTCCATCACTCTCTAAGTTACATGAGATTTGTCATCACTTCATTATAAAGGCTTGTATATTGACTTTGGCCAACTGTAGCTTAATGTAAGTGCTTTAAACATTAACGTACTTATCATTACTAATCATGGTATCCTTTCCATATCTCTACTATTATACAGTATAGACCGCTCATAAACTCGACAAACTCGGAGCACCTCAGAGCAGACAAGGTCTTGCACACCACTGTGATGTTTGGAGTCCCTCTAAAGGGGGCCCAGACCCCAGGTTGGGAACCTTGGTTTTATATCATACATGACACAGGTGTTTTCTCTGTTTGAATGGAAAAAAGCATTGAATCTGACATTTTCAGTTCCGATCTGGGCCACTTCCTTTTGTGGTATTGAAATCTGATCTGGTATGCAGCAATAAGATTCGGTCTGAACAGCCAAATCATAATTCATGCAACATTTATGCCATTCCAACTTGACATTCCCTATAAATGCGCACTGAGGAGAATGGAAAATGACAGCAATGAAGGAGATTTTTAGGTGGTGGGATACAGACTTCAAAACTGTATGGGTTGATGTCAAGGTGCAAACAAAATTAGAAGACACATCACAACTGCTCTGTGTTTAAGAAATTTCTAAATAAATGTCTGATCGCAGCCACAGGAGGACGTGACTGCAGTGTCAAAGAAAGAGAAAAGCCTTAAAAGCAAAGTTTAACACGGCCATTATAGAAGTAACTGTTACTGCTGATGCCATATTGATTGTTTACCTCTGGACGAGTGGGTCAAGTGAAGCGCTGCTATTTGCGCTAGCGCGTCAGTTTGGGTGCAACTGTTCAGACAACTGTCTGATATAGTTCACATTAAAAAGACTTTCAGCTTTGGACTACTTTTACCTACTGTGTAAGAAAAGAGCATTATACTGTAAGGTTGGGATGGATGAATAAAGCACAGCAGAGGCAGAAACTTTGCTCATAATGCAGTCTTTATTAATAGCTAAGCACACAGACACAATTACCAGCCCTGATAAGAGCTTTATATCAGTCAGTGTGACAGGAAAGCTGCTGAGATGCAACTCTCATCAACAGCGTGTCTCAGCATGGGAAGCATTACTTACAAACATACAAGTACGTAAAAACACACACAACTGGCATCATAAAGCACCCTAAGAGCATTTAATAATTAACAGAACCACATTCAAACAGTTAGATTAACCCTGCTATGCGTGGCCGTCAAACTGCTACACATGCTGGGACTAGGGACGTGCCCACCCTGGTGGCACAAACACTACAAAGCTCTTGGAAACAAAGGAAGCAAAACACAGCAAACTACAATCCCAGGAACAAGGCTTGAAAATGCACATGAAATACTGAAACTGTGAAACTGTGAAACAGAGGGTATACATATATACACACAAACTAATCAAGGGACAAACTGCCACAGCCAAACACAACAGGCACAACTGATTACACCAATGGAGACAATGAAACAAAAACAATAACGTATAAATATTTCCTCAGTGATGCCAACATGAGGGAACCCTACTTCCTTTAATACATGGCTCAAATATGTGCTCTTAGACGAAGCACCCAAGGTTCTCACAAAGACAGGTGGTGGCAGTGCAAGGTCTGTGCAGATAAGCAGGGGCTCCGGCAAGCCCACTGAGGGATGTGACTGAATGAATGTTTTTATTGTCATTGCACAATAGTATAACAAAATTCAATGTATCTTGGTACCTTGGTTCTGAGTACCGAGCAAATTCTTGCCATAAGGAATAATGTAAACTGAATGAATCCGTTTCAGACCCCAGAAAATCCACACTGTGTAAGGCATTATATGCATTAATGGAGTTGTATTGTACAGGTGCTCCCTGATTTATGATGGGGATATGTTCTGAAAAATCCATCATAAGTTACATGTGTTTGGTAGAGCTGTGTATACTGTATAATAGCTGAGATTATGATAAGTAATGATAAGCAAGTTACTGATTAAAACACTTACATTAACCCACAATTGGCCAAAATAATTAACAAAAAGCTTATTTTATAATAAAGTGTTGAAAAATCTCATGCAATTTAGTGAGTAATGGTTTGAAAGTGAAAACCCTTACTCTGTTGGTGAACTCAATCATGCTTGCATAGCTGCTAATGCTAACTGCAGCCTGTGTTCTGGAGGATTCAGGACAGGATTTCCATTTTGGTTGGCTGTCACTACTATCCTTTTATGGTCAGTGGAGACCTGTTTGCACTGAGTGTACAGTACTGTAGATGTAAAAATAAAATAAAATAAAATACGCTAAGTACTGAGCGAACGTCAAGATCCGATACAAATTTTTCTGGTCAAAATACTTCTAGAACCAAATTGGCTGAGTTCTGAGGTGGTCAAGAACCGGTGTACCACTGTATGTCAATGGCAGTGCATGAGAAGTAAGAAGGAAAGAAGAACTGAATATTTAAAATACATAAATATAATAAAACATTAGACTGTTGCACACTGGAGTATAGTATTTTGAGAATACTGCACATTCTGTGTACTAAACAGTGCAGTCAGCTATTAAAAACACAGTGTTAAAGGTTGGGCAGAGTTCTGTCCAATAATGGCCCTGGAGTAAAAACTGTTCGAGTCTGTTTGTTCTTGATGGACCTGTAGCACTTTCTAAAGGGCAACAGGTCAAATGAGTGATGTCCTGGGTGGGATGTTGATGACTGTGCTGAGGCAGCAAGAGCTATAAATGTCCTTAAGGGAAGGGCAGCCAATAATTGTGTGGGCAGTGGAAATGATCCTCTGGAGCGCTCTCCTGTCTGATGAGCAGCAGCTTGCTTGCAATGCAGACATGCAGTAATTCAGCACACTATCAACGCAACCATGGTGAAAGCAATTTCTCAGTCATGTTTTGCTTGCTGAAGGTATTGGGTTTGCATATGCCCAGCAACTTGAAATCAGAGATCCTTTTCATGCAGTGTCTGCTAATGTGGATAGATTTCTTTTCTTCCTGAAGTCTATAATGACTTAGTTGGACTTTGAGGTGGTCAGAGTGAGGTTATTCTTACAGTCAGTATTGAACTTCATCCATGCTGTCTCATCTACACCTGAGAAAAGTCAGGTCATCTGCAAACTTTGATAGCCTTAATATAATTGGAGAGGGTGTGGTCATGACTGTACTGGTTCTCAACACACAGCCCTGTGGGGAACCGGTGCTGAGTCAGAGTTGGGAGATGGGGACCTACTCTAACTGGCTGAGGGCGTTCAGTAATTAAGTACTTAATCCACGAATGTGCATGGTTCCCAACCTTGTGGTGAGCACTTCAATGCTACCAGTGCTGTGAATCTACACACTGGCCCAACTGCTGGTTAGGTGATCTGGGGAACTATCACATACAACAGTCACCTCAGTAGTGATATGAGGGGCACTACCAACTCCGAGAGATACTCATGACATCCTGTGGCCACGTGGTGCTCCTCATGGCAGGACTTCCAACTGGCATTTTTCAGCAATACAATACTCACCCACACACACAGGCTTCCCAGGAGTGTCCCTGCCTGCCCAGTTGCCAGATTTACTGCCAATCGAGCATTTATGAGACCATCTCAGACCCCAGCTTCGGAAAACTATGAGTGTACAGGATCTACAGGCCCAGCTGCAACATCTGTGAGCAAATGTGCCTCAGGATACCATATGGAATCTCCTGTATGCTTCCATGCCCAGCCATATCTCATCTATCCAAGCTAGAGGCGACCCAACAGGGTAACTAGAGCCTTCTTTAAATTGTACAGTTTTCCAGAAAAAACTTACCCCAATTAAGTTTTCCCCTTCAGCTACATTCATACATATAAAGTTTCATTCAATTTCAACAACTCCTTTTTGGTGCGTTATTTTTGTCAGTGAGTGTATTTTCCAGTTTGTCCTTTCACAACAATCCTGTAGAGGCTACCTCAGGCTATGTTCTAACAGTCTTTATGATGGCTAGAGCTTTTTTCCTGAGGGGTGTGTATGTTGGAGATAAAAGCATGGAAATGTGGTATGACCATCCTAAGTGTGGTAGCGGCGTTTTCTTACAGCCATTCTTAGACTTCGTATAGTGTATTTTCCCCCTGGCAGCATGTTTAATATGGAGCTCACATTTAAAGAGATAAATCATCATGCTTGATTTGTCATGTTGTAATATTAACTGCTTTGGGACAGGTGTTCTTTTGAGGGCTTAAAGAATTATATAGGTGACCAAGAGAGCATCCATATGATGTGGGATAAACACTGCAAGACATCATAGTAAACTCACATGAAAGGTATAAAGGTCTGCATTTAGCAGCCAAATGCTCCAAATCTGGGGAACGATTTCATTTTTTTTTCATAGTTTCTTGTGTTAGTACACCAATTGTTATACAAGCATATGCATATCCCCCTTTTTTCCTCTTACAACTGATGTAGGGTGTGCTCCTGGAGGGCCTGTTGAGATGAATTGTACCATTTGTAGGCTGATTGAGGCAAACAAAGGCTGTGGAGTGTCTCTGAGGGTGAAGCAGACTCAGGGAGACTTGGGTCTAGAGTCAAGGGGGTTTAAGAGGCTCACATACCAGCCAGTGCATGAAACCAGGAAGAGGTCTGGGAATCTGGAAGCTTGGTGTGTTGCATCCTCTGTGTGAGAAGTCAGCAAGGCATGTCCCTGGCTCAGGCTGTCAGTCAAGCCTCTTTGTTTCTGTCAGTGAGGAGATCCCTCTTTGTTGGCAGGCAGCATGGCCTCATCCTTGAGGTTGACAGGGTATTTGACATTGACCTGCATGGAATGGGACTTAGGTCAGTGGAGCAGGGCTGGTGCTTGGGTAGGAGGTAACTCCCTCCATCCTCTGGTTGACTGAACATGCCATGACAACAAAACTTTCCTGCTGAGGACACATGACATTACAGTGACTCTGTGTACTGGACTAAATGCCAATATGCACATTTTCTATGTTGTTTTATTAAATATTTCATTAATTTACATGGATTTTCTCATATGCCACAGTTTTATGTTCTCTATTTTATTGTGCTCTTCATACTATTAATGATCTCCAATTTATTTGTCTACTTATTATTTTATTATATTGTCTTTAAATATGTTCTCTCTGGTGATTTGCATTTGGCGTCTGTTTATTTATTTATCTATTGCTATAAACGTATTCATTAGAGAGCTTAATTTAATTCATACATATATCATCTAGGCCGCCCAAGGAGGTCTATTGAGTCTTTCCAAGATTTCTTCATTGTAATGTTTAGGGAGTTTTTCCTTACCGCTGTCACCCTAGGTTTGCTCAATTTGGGCTTTGGCTCTAGATAGCAGAAGACAATTGAAAATTGTAAAGCTGCTTGGAGACAATGTTCCACTGTAAACAGCGCTACAGAAATAAACTTGACTTTTGACTTTCTGACTGCACAAGTGAGCTGGACTGACCTATCTGTGTATTAAACAGTTGGCAAATCCCATCTAGACACTACATTTTTATCTTTAAGACTCTAACAGTCTCTCTTACAGCTCTCATTCCATGGCTGGGAGGCTAGTGTCCTTTTTTCCCAGGGAACCCAATAAACCACTAACTACAGCTGTTTAAAAATAACATGACTTAAAAATTATAATCATCATTTTGGCCAAATCTAGTAGCCAGGAAAATGCTAGATCCACACAAATGAAGCACTGCACATTGTCATGTACATGTTTTGCAGTATGTGGTCGTTGACATGTTTGTCCTACGTTATTAAATGTCAAATAAATGACGTCTGACTTCAAGTTTATCCATTGCTACCTTGAACTCTCAATCAGCTCTTTCTCTAGAGAATGCTTTCATCACATGTCCTTATTAAAATCGAATAGCAGTTCCCCATCTCAGTTCTATTTGGTGGAGCAGACAGTCTATTTAAGAGGATTTCAGACAGCTTACTGTAGAACCTGTATAGGCTCTTGAGCAAATCAATCATCCTCAGAGGTGCCATTGCTCATTTGGAAGATGAATAAGATGATGACACTGTGAGTTATTGCTGAGACGCCATTGTCAGTGTTGCCTTGGAACGCTAATGTATTCAGCTTCTCATAATAAAGTGATTCGTCCGATTAAATATACCAGCAACTGGCTTGTGGCTTGCCATTATCGTGAATATTAAGGTAAATGTGTTGCTCATTTTTTGTAATAAGAAAAGACTGGACTGCAGTAGGTATGTTGTCGGATAGATCCCATTAATCACCATGAGCTACCATCAGCCTTTGCTGTACTTGTAAGCACTAATGTATGTTTTATTGCCAGGGGTTTCCGCCTCGTGAATAAAAGCATATCCAACCAAGTATGGTAATATCTGGAAAACATAATCCCATTTACTTTTAAGCTTGCCCATATTGACTGCGGTGTTTCCTGGAGTTACTTGCACACTAAATTGGCATATGATCGTAGAGGGGCTGCTCTGCCATTTTACATTTTTGTAATGATAGATGAGGAGGCTCTCATTGGGTTATAAAATCCCTTCCGCCACAGGATTGCTGTGTGCTAACAGAAATGGCTGAGCAGATGCTTGCTATTCTAAGGAAGAACTAAGATAAGAGAGAAAGGGAAGAAAGTGGCATGAATAATTCACAATTCAGAGTGCTGTGTGGAAAACAGCATATGATCTGAACCGGTATGGTAACCATCTGGAAAAAGACAACAAAACATTTCTCAGTGATTACCATTGCGATGTCACAGTATAACACCTTCTGCTTCCACTGTGAAAGAATCATGTGTTTTGTTTTTGTTCTGGTATTTTCTTCTTCCCTATTTCTGCAGCTTAACGTCTCTCCGAATAACAGTCACACACTTTAATGGCCAAGGTCTTCAAAATTATAATAAATTATAATAGGAAATAACAGTCTCTCTTTAAACTCTGCTCATAAACAGCCTCAAAATGGCAAAGACACTACAGTGCTGCCCAGTGTACATTGTTCATAGTACATTGAGTTTGGGAGGAAAGGTGGAAAGATCTCAGCCTTAGTTTGTTGGTCTCGTTCCTTTACTTCCTATTTCTGTAACAGAGAGGATTAATACTTAGTCCTTTTGTCTGTAGGTGACATTATTTGGAAGCCAGCCTTTGTTTTATTTCCCGCCATATCCCCCACTCGCGCACACAGAGGCATGACTGTGTTTGTAGGCTGTCGTGCTGTGATGTGGCACACTGCATCTGTCAGGGTATGGACGTGCATTAGAGAAAATGGCATTAGTAACTTGAGCACCTGCGATGGCACCATTAATGTCGAAGGGTATGTAAGAGGAGCATATACTGCCTTAGGAGACACCCAACAGTTTCCCAGCTGTTTAAATTTCAGCATAATAACCCCAAGTTGCATTCTGCATGCGGTAAAGCAGCGTGCCTTTGTAGTACAGGAGTGTGGGTGATGGAACGGCCTGTCTGCAGTTCAGACGTGTCTCTGATTAAATCTCTGGTAGATTGTGAAGTGCAGGAGATGACAATAGAGACTCTGGACCGTTGAGCAGCGGATGTCTTATAGCATTCAAGAATGGGAAGAAATTTCGCCTTCAAAATGACAAGTGTCCTCAGTTCCTAATCCATTATGGAAAGGTGTTGAGAGGAAAGGTGATGTAACACGGAATGTGTTGCAGGCATTCAGTTCAGAATAAATAAATAAATGTATATTTAATAAAATCAGTAAATCTGATGTGGTAAACCATTTAACTTTGTACTGTTCAGAAGTGTTTCAGACAAGACCGCTGGAGCAGAGTACAAGTCAAGACAGAGACGAGACCTGAGACCAGATTAATATATATATATTTTTAATCATACAAAAATAAAAAGAAGAAAAATTCTGTCCCATTGTTGTAATTAAACATGAAAACAAAATAATAATAATTCCAGATTTTGTGGACAATGTAAACTAAAGCGAACGGAAAAAATGCACACGAAGTCTTAATGTCAGACGATTCTAAATAAAACATGTTCACTGATCCATGGATACTGAAGGAGAAGAGCAGGTACTTGCTTTTTCCTGTTAGCCAATCAGAGTGCAGATTTTATTTAGGCCTATAAAGAAAGGACTGATTTGTTCTTTTTGAATGGATTGTTAATATTCAATAATGCTTCGTTTATAATTAACACATTGGACACGGCTGGTCTTAACCACAATTTCTGCATCCACCTTACCCCGAGAATGTTTGTGTGTTTTATTCGCATTTTACATATTGGAATTCTGTTTGTACTTTGGCTTATGTCAGAGCTGGGCTCTGCTCACTCTTTGTTAAGAGAACTTCTGTGTTGGAGAGTGCTCTTACTTTCCTTGTCCAGTATTCTCCAGTCTCATCAAGCACTATAGAAAACAGTGCTGTTGTGTTGCACGAAATAATTAAATGCAAGGTTTTTATTTTGTTTAGGAAATACATTAATTAATGTTTGACTTTTCACTTATAGTATATTCAACTTTAGATAATTAAACACAATTTCATTCATAAACTTACTTTTTCATAAACTTTTACCCATTTGTACCAAGGTTGGTAAAAACAGACTCAAATCAAATTCATTTTAACCAGCATACTACAGGGACTGCAAATATAAAATACCTCAAGTTCAACCACAGAAATACAATTTAATTCTGTGTCATTGTTAATACAGTTAGATTGATGGGAATGAATTTATAATCAGAAGTAATGTGATTGCCTAAACTAAAGTGGTGTACAACTCCAGACACCGGATCCGGCCACCATATGGCACTGGGGTGTTAATTAATGCGCATGGATAACTAACTGTGGGTGCAACTCATGTTTTGAAGATCACCTGGGCGGGAAACCAAATGAACGCAATTAGTGGACCTGTAAAATAAACTTGATTTTGGTTTAGTTTTGTAGCTTATTTTTATAAGCAGAGAATACAATGAAGTATCAATACTTTACAAATTGAAAATAACATAACAGTGAATAAAGTTGAACCAATTTCACCAGAAGGAGGCCCAAAATCAGTAGTGACAGGCCAGCTCTGAGTGCGATAGCACATCAAGGTCATTGGTGCCCTAGTTACAGAGCAAGTCTGGCCACAAAAGGCACCATACTGTCACAGTACAGATCTGAATGGGAGAGGGGATACCTGTGGGTCAGCCATTTCCCTGGTAACGAGTACTGGCCATACTGTACAATCTGTCATGGAGTTTTTTGGTTGACTTACTGACTGAACAGCGTGCAGCTGATCACCGGTGCTCCGTTTCAGTAGTCTTTTTTAACATGCCCCTGCCCACTTCCCTTGACAACTCAGAAGTGTGTAGAGCCTGCATTACACAGGTGGCCACTTACGGTACGAGGGGAGGAGGGGAGAGCGGGTTTTTCAATCAAAAAAAACCCCTGGGCAGTGAACACATATGCATAACATAAATATGGAATGTTTTGATTGTAATAAAAATCTGCAGCCAGAAGGGACGTTTGCAAATTAGATCGAACACTTGTGGGTTAAATACAGAAGTAGGTCGAATAGCAATTTAAATGAACAAACGAAGTAGGTTTCTACATGTCGCCCCATTCATTTATAGTGTAAATGTATGCATTGTGATTGTGGGGTTTGGATTACACTTATGAAAGGCTTTGTCTGCATTGTTTTCCCTGTTAAAAAGGAAACTAGGTTATGTGGTAGCCTAGCATTTAAGATACTGGACAGTGTACCAGAATGTCCAGGGTTCAAATCCCACCTCTGTTATGCTGCCACTGTTGGGTCCTTGAGCAAGACCCTTAACCCACAATTGCTTGGATTGTAAGACTGTATCAAGTCACTCTAGTTATGGGCGTGAATGTAAATGAAACTGCATCTGGCTTTAATGCTTTCTGGGGAGGTGGACATTTGTTTTCACTCATCCATCCGAGGGCTCGTCTAACGCACTTCACTTCAGTTAATACAGCAATGGAACGACCCTTAAGATGGCACCAGGGATTTCCCGAGGGGAAATGGTGAGGAGACATGGTCGAGGGCATGTTATTGAAATGTGGGGCATGACCAAACTGCTGAAGAGCAAAATACACCAAGTGAAATAACTCAGTTCCTTTTACCCCAGGCAGACGTTTCAATTGTTTAAGTAATAAATAAGTTAGAAGTCAGGTGTGTGATATGTGTTGTCTGCAATAGTATCTTACTTGCTGTTTTAACAAAGCGAGTTGACACCGAGTATGTCACTCACATTGCAAACAATCAAAAAAAACAACACTTTAATAGTTCATGTATTCACACCAGACTGAAGTTCAAAATGAGAAAACAAAACTGTACAGGAGACCAAATACAGACACCACCAGCCTTGCCATAATTATGCTGGTAATATCCTATCCATTCTAACAGCTTTGGGGAGAATATTAATATTAGATAGACGTTCAGTGGTACCTCAGGTCTCAACCACCTTGGAATTCCGTTCTCGATGCATTTTGACTAGAACAATTTGCCTCAGTTCTTGTCGTTTGCTTGATACTTGGATGAGTCAATCTACGTGACTTGTTTCAGCTGAAACATGATTCACGATTCAGTGCTCAGTGATTCAGATTCACATCAGTGATGATCTCCACCAATTTGATTGTGTTTTTCTTTATTTTTACATCTACTGTACTGTATTCCTAGTGTAAAAGAAGTCTCCACGGGTCCTAAAATGGTTATTAATGACAGTCAACAAAAGGAAAAGTTTCTGGAAAGGAAAGGAAATGACAGCCTACCGAAAGGAAACCTGGCTCTCAGACTGAGCAGTTAGCATTAGCAGCTAGCGCCCTGAATTACATAAGATTTTTCAATACTTATTATAGAATAAGCTTTGCGTTAATGATTTTGGCCAACTGTAGGTTAATGTATGCGTTAATGTTTAATACGCTCCGCTATAATGCAATATGTATAAATACTATATTAAACTCATTGGTTCCTGATACATTTAACCTATGATTGATCTGTCAGAACATATCCCCATCGTAAATCAGGGAGCACCTGTACAATACAACTCCATTAATGCATATAATGCCTTATAGAGTGTGGAGTTTCTGAGGGTCTGAGACAGATTCATTCAATTTATATTAGTCCTTATGGGAAACATTTGCTTAGTACTTGTAAGGTACCACTGGATTTCTAAAAATCGAATAGTAGGTAAGCTAGGAGGTAAAGGAATATCCCGGGTCAGCTCATGTGAGCAGTTTGGGCTGCCAGCTGGCTCCATGGTGTCAAGTCAAGCAGATCCTATTTATTATAGCGCTTTGTACAATGGAGCATTGTCTCAAAGCAAACTTTACAAGTTTAGATATACCCTAATAAACTACGTCCAATCCCAAAAATGAGCAAGCCTAGGGCGACAGTGGCAAGGAAAACTTCCTGAGTGTTTTATAGGAAGAAAACCTTGGAGACCAAGACCAAAAAAGGGACCAACCTCCGTGGGCGGGTAGCGTAGATGAAAATCTAAGAGCGAAACTAAAGTCATGGAGTCAAAGTTTCGATAAAATATGAAGTATGCACATCGGCCGGCATTAAGTGGCCCGGGTATGATGGGGTGGAGCTGAGCCGGAAGCAGCTTGAGTGGAGCTACAGCAGCAGATGAAACATCATGTGTGGGGCTGGAACTGCACCGGAACACAGCGCGGAGAGAAGAAAAAGAAAATGTAATTAGTTATTGATAAGAGCACCAGTGTCTATAACAATCACTGATTGCCTGTTCAATCCACTGATGCAAAGTGTAGCATGAGGACCCCGGCAGCATTAGCTATAGAGCATAGCTAGAAGCTAGAAAGAGGAGGAACTGAGAGGAAACACACAGCCAAGAGGGAATCACATGAGACATTGGCAACCCATGGGAGGCAGGGGAAGACGCAACCCAACCGTCTCTGATCACCATAAGGCTCTTTGACTTGAACCCCCAAGCTCTGCACTAATTCTAAGGCAAGGAGGTGCATGAGTAAGATCACGAGGACCGAAAGCCCGTTCAGCCACACCTCCCACCCGACACTCCGGCTAGCGGACAAGGCAGCAGCCAGAACAGACTCAAGACCCGGCCCAGTGGAACCCAAGCCATTGCATCCTGGTCTAAACTAGTCAAAAGCCGTGTGTCGTCAGGCTTCAAAGTTCTCATTACTCATGTAATATTCATTTTTTATTACATCAAAACAGGTTATACATATATATTGCTTGAGATGCTGTGTCACATGTTAGTATGTTGCAGGTGGTTGGTTGAGTTCCTGAAGTTAAGGCTAGTTAGCTTATCAAAATCATAAATTATTTGATGTTCAACTCGATGCATGATGGCAGTAGAGAGTTTTAGTTCATTTTACATTTATAGAGTACAAATAGAGTGTATTCTAACTTAATTTTCACCCTTGCATTTGTATATGCAATGTTCCTTTTTGGAAAGAAGACCATATTTAACATGCCATGTCTGAATTGTGCTCTTGCTGTAATGAAGTAACACGGCATGCATATTGCGCCTATGGTTTAGTTGCATCAGTACGGCTGCAAGGTGCTGCTCTGTGGTGTAAGCTTCATAAAGCCTCATTGCTCCTGTCTAACGTCAGTTTTTTGACAGGCACCCTTTGTGAACTCCTGCTCACTGAAAGCTTAGCATGCGCTTTCACCTGGTGACCTGGAGCCATCCATTAAGTGAGGACCATCCAGCTGGTCTTCCATGAGGTAACGTTGTAACATTCAATATTTTTGATCATTTCAAACACAAGTAAGAAATAACATTTGTTGTCTCCATACTCGTTTCTGTGCACATTTGCTTCACAGTTTGAGCAAGTTTTCTATTTTTTTACTACTGGATTATCGCTTAATTGTTGGCAATTATCAGACATCACACACAATCGCATCACTACACAATCGATGTAAACATGTTTCTTTAAGTTGGACAAGTTTTGATGTATTTATTTTATTCTTTTCTGTACAATAACTGATCAATAAGAAACAATTGATTGCTCTATGCTTCAAGTCTTTTAGAAAGTCAGTATGGAGTCTCTCCTGTGCTGTGTTTATTGAAGCAGTAATAGTGTAATCAAGAAAAACAGTGCTGCAGTTTTACGCTGCCAGGCCAAAAAAAAGGTCTCACACACTAATATTTAATTGGACCACCTTTAGCTTTGATTATGGAACGCATTCGCTGTGGCATCATTTCCACAAGCTTCTGCAATGCCACAACATTTCTTTCTGTCCAGAGTTGCATACATTTTCCCCCAAGATCTTTTATTGATGATAGGAGATTTGTTCCACTGTGCAAAGTCTTCTCCAGCAGATCCCAAAGATCCTCAGTGGGGTTCAGCTCTGGACTCTGTGGTGGCCAATCCATGTGTGACAATGATGTCTCTTGCTCCCTGATCCACTCTTTCACAATCTGACCCTTCTGAAACAGATGAACATCTTTTCCACGACCACAGGATGTGTCTGTTGGTTGTTTAACAAATGAAAAGCTCCTCACTGCATCAGTTAGGGTTAGAGAACTTGTTACCAGCTGAAACATGATCACCAGTGCAGTAATTATCCAATGGGAATCTCTTTTTTATCTAGTTAACTATTTGTTTAGTTAAATTTTGGTGGTGACCTGGATTTAACCAGGCAGTGTGTGTTCTACATCCAAATTATAATAGTAAATGTGATCATACAGTGGGGCAAAAAAGTATTTAGTCAGCCACTGATTGTGCAAATTCTCCTACTTAGAAAAATGAGAAAGGTCTATAATTTTCTATGAGAGACAAAATGAAGAAAAAACAATCCAGGAAATCACATTGTAGGATTTTTCAAAAGAATTTAATTGTAAATTATGGTGGAAAATAAGTATTTGGTCAGTAAATTTGGTTCATCTCAATGCTTTGTAACATAACCTTTGTTGGCAATGACAGAGGACAAACGTTTCCTGTAAGTCTTCACCAGGTTGGCACACACTGTAGCTGGTATTTTGTGAAATTTGTTCTGCCGTCACCTTCCTTAGCAGTGGTGTTGTGAGTGAGAAACCTGGACTGCTATGGACTGGAAATGCATCATCTTTAGCAACGAATCCAGGTTCTGTTTGAGATCAGAAAACAGTTGGTGTCAAGTATGGAGGCCTCGTGGTGAGCGCTTCAATCCTGCCTTTGCTGTGGAGTGACACACCGCACCAACTCCTGGTGTGGTGATCTGGGGTGCCATGACATACGGCAGTTGGTCACCCCTAGTAGTGATATGAGGGACACTAACGGCTCAGTAATATGTGCATGAAATCTTGCGGCCACGTGTTTTCTCATGTCAGGGCTTCCAACTGGCATTTTTCAGCAGGATAATGCTCACCAAAGCACAGCAAGGGTGTCCCAGGAATGTCTCTGTCAGGTTGGAACACTTCCTTGGCCTGCCTAATTGCCAGATGTATCGCCAATTAAGCATTTATTGGACCAGCTGGTATGCCAGCTTCAACACCCTACGAGTGTGCAGGATCTACAAACCCAGCTGCAACATCTGTGGGCAAATATGTCATAAGCTAGGTTTCCATCCGAACGTTTTAACAAAATTTCATCAGAATAAAATGTAAATTAAGTCCTTCCATCCACTAAAGTTATGCAAATAAACTTTAGATGATATGGGCTTCTAGGGTTAGGGGTGGCATCGAAACAAGGGAAAATGGAGGAATTAAATTGTCTTTTAGCGGAATAATCTTTACAGCCATTTACAATCCTTTTACGGCTGCGTTCAGGGCTGAAGTGTGTGTGTGTGTGTGTGTGTGTGTGTGTGTGTGTGTGTGTGTGTGTGTGTGTGTTGATTTGCCCGGCAGCACATGGTGCGGCTGCCTTCAACACATCCCATCTCTCTATTCATTCACTTATCCGTGTAATTATATACGTTATTGTTTTAACAGATTTAATGTTTACATTCAGTCGGGTCAACTATTAAATTAGATCTCAGTTAGGGTTATGAAACCATAACGAATGTAACAAAACAGATTATGTTTTGTTTTTTTGTCTGATCAGGTGGAACAAAAGCATATTACTTGATCACATCAGGGTAAAAAGAAAGGCAGCCTAGTGCCTACCATACAAAGCTGTGGGGGCAGTGCTATGATCTGGAGTTTCTGCAGTTGGTCAGGTCTAGGTTCAACAACGTTATGTGCCCAAAGAATGAGGTCAGCAGACTACCTGAATATACTGAACAATCAGGTTATTCCATCAATGGATTTTTTTCCCCCTGATGGTACAGGCTTATTCCAGGATGAGAGAAATCACATTGTAGGATTTTTCAAAAGAATTTAATTGTAAATTATGGTGGAAAATAAGTATTTGGTCAATAACAAACGTTCAACTCAGTACTTTGTAACATAACCTTTGTTGGCAATGACAGAGGTCAAATGTTTCCTGTAAGTCTTCACCAGGTTGGCACACACTGTAGCTGGTATTT
>JAJAGP010006074.1:0-25306 GCA_025084515.1 Ancistrus triradiatus | reverse complement strand
TGCTGAATTATTGTTAGTACCATTCAAGCGTAACAGTTTTAGGTTTGACCAATTTTTTGCATCGCTCCTCAAACCATAAAATAAAGCAATAACTGTGTTTGCTCTTCATACCAGTGCAATCAAACGACGGCCAAAGACGGTTTAAATCTTCACCTATAAGTTTTCAAACTCATCTTGCGCTAACAAGACGTTATTTTTCCTTCTGAAATTTGCTATGAACACATTTACTATTAACTGGATTGCTTTATAGGCTAGATGTTTACAGATTATCCCAGACCATACACAGTGCAATAAGGCTGGATTCCTTTGGACTCTTTCGATATGGCGCATAAAAGAGACAATTTAAAAAATCTCAATTCGTAGCCAAACAAACTCAGACTTTATTACAAGATATTAAACTTAAAATCAATCGTCAGTAAAATGCAAACACACATGCGCAATTAAATTAAACAAACAAAAGAGATTAAATAAAAAAAAAAGATTAACCATCTGATCGAAATGATTCTATTTGAAAATCATAAATATAAAATTCAAAGTGCGACTCTGATAGATAGACTTCAAAGTACAGTTCAAACTCATGGATAAATAAAACTGAGACAAACATATGTACAACTTTCAGTTTGTTCTCCAGGAGAAAGTGAACAGATCAAAGCTCTCGTAGATATCCAGAGCATTTTAGAGTCACAACGAAATTAATACTACTTAACAAAACCACACTGAGATTGAATTTCTTTTTCAATTTTCTTGAGCACATTTTACAAGTCCTTTAAGGGGATTTTTGACCATTTTCTGAAAGCTAAGCATCAGGTAATATCGGGATGATTTTGCTGTTGGAATAGGCTATAGCTACCACTTACAAATTCACTCAGCGTTGTTGTGATGAGATTGGCTATTACTTTGCTAGAAGTAAACAACGTCTGTCTTCCAACACCAAGAGTAAAGTGCCTCTATAGAGTTAAATCAAATAAGACATTTCATGGTAAACCCAAATGTACAGCGTAAACGTAAGCAGTTTTGCGACATTTCTTTGACGCACGTTGAGTGTTCAGGTTTTTTTTTAAATCGTGTAATGGAGGTTGTCACTGTTCCCATTCTCATCCACACCTGAGAATTTTGACGAGAATAATAATCAACATCTGGCTAGTGTTTTGTTGTTGTCGATGTTGTTGTTGATGATGTCATATAGCCTATCTGAGCAAAGCGTTGTGTAGTTTTTTGAGCATTACTGACAGTAGTAGCATACACTGGCCTCGAGTTTCTCTTGGAAAGTCTCAAATGGTCATGTTCACTCCATCTCCTGAAACTGACCCGTGCATTAGCAGGTTATATATTTAAATTGTTCATCTGGTTGAATTGTGGCCGTTCGTGCTTGCCGTCTTGACCGGCTCCGTAATGTACAGGATTATCAGGGGACTGGCACGTGGGGCTGCCCGGGGTGCTCTGCTCGCTGTCGGTGTCACTGCCCTTTTTGCTCGCGCCGCCGGTGGAAGCCGCGTCTCCAGCTCCGGCGCTGTGCGTCTTCACGTGTTTGCTGAGATGATCGCTGCGCATGAAGCGCTTGTTGCACACGGGGCAGGCGAATCGCTTCTCGCCGGTGTGTGTGCGCAAGTGCCGCTGCAGCTCGTCGGACCGTGTGAACCTTTTGCCGCAAAACAGCCAATTACACACGAACGGCCTCTCGCCCGTGTGCCAACGCAGGTGCGCCTTCAGGTGAGACGTCTTGCCGTAGACTTTGCCGCAGCCTGGAATGTGGCAGCTGTGCAGCCCTTTGCGCCTCAGGCTTGCACCCGCTGGTCCGAGCCGCTCAGCCTCCTGACAGTTCGGGCAATCGCAGGTCGCCCTGCCAGTATAGCGCCTGGAGGTTGAACGCGGAGAGCCTGCAAGAGTCACAGCCGGCGATGCGCCCGCCACTGCGCTCGGGCAGGAGTCCGGGTACGAGCTGGGCAAAACAGGCTTGAATCCGTCCACTAGGTGCTGCCCGCCTGCGAGCAGGTGCGGTGATGAAGCGGCACTGAACGCAGAGTGGCCAAGCGCGGCCGTGTAGTCCGAATTGTAGCCCCCTAAAGGAGAATGCAATGAGCTCTGGAGGCCGTTGGCACCCAGTGGATTATCGATCCAACCCGTGCCCATGTCCCACCAGGCAGAGGCGCTGGCCGAGGCGTTCACTTCCCCGGCTGACTTAAACCAAGAGTCATAAGCGTGTGCGACGCCCATCCTCGGGTAGATGCCCTGCAAGCTGTCCACTGAAGTATGCACTTTGGAGATGAACACAGGTTGAGACGGTGCCTCCTGCGCGCCACCCGAGATTGACACCGAGCTCTGAAAGGCAGAGTAGTCGCTGCCGAACGGGCTAGTAGACGCACTGCTGGTCGTTAATGAGAAAGCGCTGGATACCGGAGAGCAGCTCGCGCTGAACGAGTCCGTCAGGCCGCTCGCACCCCGAGACGACAGGCCTGAACCGAGGTTGCAGCTGCCCGGTGAGCCTCTCTTCCACGGGTGGAAGCCTTTTCCAAATGTGGTGGTGTCCGAAATCATTGCAGATGTGGGGCTCGGGCTACCAATTTTGTTACAGGTTGCAGCAAGCATGGCTAACGGTGTAGATCCAAACTTGGGCTCTTCCTGGGGAGGTTACAGACAAAATATGCAGACGTGAGCCACCGAGAGCAGCAAAACAGTGAACGGACAGTCATCTATCTATAAATGTAAACAGGGCACATATTTCTAGTCCCTAAAGTTCACATGCAGAGCCATTAGATCGTGTATTAATAAAACGAACTACAAATGTAGAAATCTAATTACAAAAAGTGTCAGAAAACAAACTGCCTAAAATATAGAAACCCAACGTGTATTTACAAAACACTTCATAAATTGCTATAAAACATTTTCTACAGAATATGCTAATTACAGAAATTTTAGTCTGTAGAAAATCTCTTACACTTTCCATTCTTCTCGATCATTAGGCGTTCAAAAGAAAACCGGATGATATTATCATAGTTCAGAAAGCAGAATGCCATTGCACCATAAATACATAAATACGAAAATATAAAATTTCTAAAGTTGATTTCTAGAAGTTTTTGACATGTTAGTTTAAACTTGTGAGCTTATTACAGGCCCCTTTCAAACGACGTGCAAACTGACCTGATAAAACAGAGGAAACAAGCAGAAGAGAAAGCTTTCACTTACCCCTAGAAGTGAAGTTGCCATTCCAGAAGAGTCCACCTTTCAGAGTACGTTTACATATAGAATCTACGTCCTGGTCAGTGTTGTTTTACGAGTAAATGTGCTGTGCTGACGCTCACAGCCCTCCCCGGCTCAGTTGTAGCTCCTCTCTGGCTTTGAAGTCCCTAACGCTCGGACTCAGCCAATCAGAATGGGATGGAGCTTCAGGAACCCGTGTTATATGGTGAGGTCATCACCGCTGACGTCTTAAGCTCCACAAGTGCAGATGTTAATGCCTACAAGTGGGAGGGGCGATGGGTGAAGCCTAATCCGGTCATTTCTAATGATGGGGATACCCCCACCACGAGCACCTGTAATCACTGCTTTAACGCAAGGAGCATTTATAAATGAATCTGTTAAAGCCTGCAGTCTGAGTGTTCCAATATTAGGCTGTCATACTGGAATGTAAAAGCGTTCTGTTTATTATAGGGAGCTAAACATTTTCTAAATCATGTCTGATATGTCAAATCATGTCTAATATGCAGTCCACGTGTTATGTTATAAACCCTGCAATGCACTGTGCTGCGGGTTTCTTCTTCGTTTTAAGGCAGCATACTTTTACACCCTTATAAAGAGCGACTTACAGTGGATCTTACAGAGTGTAATCCAGGCAGTTGTGGGTTAGGGACCTCAGATAAGCTCCCAAACTTGGCCCTTTGGTAGAGCAGTGACTTGAACCGTCAACCTACTGGTCGACAGTCCAGTACCAGCTCGTATTGTTGGTTAAAATGATAAATCCACAGCACACTCATGAGATCTCATAACGCCCTACTAGTATGAAATGAGCGCATGATTCTTTTTATTTGTAGGTCTAAGGAAATATGTGCCATTACGATACAGCTGATTCTTTACTCGCCACAAATTCTCAGCTCTGATCTTGTCAGAAAGGATTCTTAAATGAGGTCAGTACGACTTCTCACAGCATCTCATTTCACCACTTCGTCCTGTCTGCTTGTTCCCTATAGTCCATATCAGGATCCAAATAGGTGTAGGTAATGTGTGAACTGGAGCACTGGGGGCTTTGTGCATTATGAGGGCGTACTCGACCTGCCCAAAGGGCGGAAGTGGGGTGCATGTGCACACATATGCAAAAGGAATTAACTTCATGGCCGGTTGTCTCTTTGCTTTTCAATTTATTCTCAGCAAGGTAAATGTTTGTCAAGTTTCCCAGCAGATTATCCATCACATTTATTTACTAATGTATGTATTATTTAATTTGTGACATAATTCTATAATTTAATAATTAAATGAAAGGCTTTTTAGAAATAATTAGAATTACGTATCTAATGAACAGGATGGAATAATAATAATAATAATAATAATAATAATAATAATAATAATAATAATAATAATAATGCAATGATGTCAGAAAAGGAAAAAATAAAACAATTAAACAATTAAAAACCCTGTTGCCACCGATGAATTAAATCTCTGTTGTGCCTCTCAGTGTAAGACTCCTGAAGCGCACTGAATTGAAGCCATTAACATGCGCTGCACGCCGAACAGCCTACATTTCATTTGAAATTCAAATTTAATAAAGTGGAGAGTTTTAATCACGCGTAGTTTTATTTGCTTGATCTGACGCTTGTCTGTGCTGTCTGACCAAGTTTTTTTTAGCCGCAAGACTGTCTGTTAAAATCGTTATTGAAGACATTTTGCTGCAATTTATTAAATGTACTAAGAGAATAGGATTGCAGTGAAAAACTGAAAAAAAACTAGTAAATGCAGAACTACAATTAAAAAACAACTTAATCGTAAACAATGAAGCGCTGGACAGTGTTTTTTCTGTCATAAAGTAATTTATAGTCCGAGTAGCACTTTGTCTTGTAATATGTCTGACACTATTTCCAATTGTCAGAATGTAAAAAATGTGCAACAGTGTTATTATTATTATTATTATTATTATTATTATTATTATTAGTTATTATTATTATATAAGTACAGCAAATCTAGTGCACCATCTCTTTCTACCTAGCTCTCTCTCTCTCTCTCTCTGACGCCAGATTTAATACGTTGTTCCATTTTCTCCGCTCAGTGTAACAATAGCTTCTGTAAACGCGATGTCAACAAATTTGTGTTTTCTTTTTCGACTGATGTTTTTTGAACTATTTTCACGGCATCATAGTAACCTACTATTAACTGGAAGACTGTAGTGAGAAATGAATAGAATATTCCCAGGATAATATATGTTAATTCTAGGATCATGCCAACAGTGCAGCGTTAGTGAAAATGTATTAACCAGGCAATAACGCGGTTTTGAACAACCTTGATCAGATATCTAGTACAGAGAACCCTAAATGTTCCTTATTTGTTCCCATCACTCAGCCGTGCGTCTGACTCCAGAGCCCGGTGTCCGTATAGGGGACAGGTTGAGCAGAGTGCACGCCGGGCCGGAGCAGATGTTCCTCTTTTCAGCTCCTCTGTTCTCACACGGATGGAGAGGGAGTCCGCGCTCCTGAATTCCCCGGTTGAAACCTGTTCCATTCGTGACGTCATAATGAGCGCATTATCACGGACCGTCGCGCGCGGACAAAACGGAGCGCGATTCGCGTGCTTTCGAACAATCCTGCGGAGGAGAAGAAAACAAATGGCTCTAATGTCAGGAAGAAACGAACAGAGGGGGATTTAATTGCTGTTTCGATGCGATGCAAGTTTCTTGCGGACATAAATAGCCTCATCTGCATGTAAAGCGCAAGGCTTAAAGCGCGTCCTCAGCTTTAACATACCGCTCTGTTTTATTATAGCGGAGCAGGACAGACATCTTTAGCGAATTGATATTTAGTGCTGCAATATTACTCATGTCCTATCTATATTTATTATATTTTTAAATATCTTTTTTAATATTTTACAGCCTACGATATTATACCTACTATTTTATCATCTCGAACACGTCTCAGGAATAATTATGTGCTTGCTTTTTCGGTGCGGTTAAGCCGCCGTGCAATTAGTTGGCCATCATAAAGAAATTAGCGCGCGCAATGTTGCGTAAAATAGCAGGCTATAAAATATCATCGCGCCGCACAAACAACATGCTTTGTACGGAGGTGACCAGCAGGCTAACGCACTTTATTAACCACACGAGATGCTGCACACAATAAAAATGACGCTCAAACAGGCTATGGATTCTTGTGGATCACTTTTTTTTGCTTTTTTGTTTTTATATCTCAGGTCGTCAGCATTTTTAATGACTTAAACATAGTTGTCAAATCACTCATGCAAATATCATCCTGTAAAACCTAACTCATAAACTCTTTTCGCGAACCTGCACAAGCGCACATTAGAATAAAGATGAAATACTCCTATGGAAAATGCATTTTCTGTAGACGGAGCAATTTCCCTTACATTAAAACAGGCTAAATGTAATCTAGAAAAGCATGGAGTAATATATAACTAACTGGAAAAAATAATTATTCAACCATAAATTATATTATTTATTTCTGCATTATTTATAAAGTATTATACTATTTATTTATTCATTTATTTTAGAAAAATACACCAGATCTTCTATCTTAGTGAGTGAGGGAGCTAAATGTGAAAGCACTGTGATGTTTAACGTTTTAGGTGTTGTTCTTTTTTTGTTTGTTTGTTTTCAAACGGAGACAAAGTAAAGAACTGTAGATGTCCTGGAGCAAGAGACGCATTATTTAATATCGAGGTCATTACAGTTACAGCATTGCATACGCAAGCAGCTTTCACAAGATTTCGTTTCGTGTCCAGTGCACACATTTGAAATAGAAAGAAATCAGTGATATATTGTTTATTTCAGCAAAACACTGTCAAACTGTACAGAGGGCTCAAAAACAGAAATAACATTGTTATAGACCTTGCAGATAATTTGTCCATTTTTTGATCGTGTTATCTTTTAAAAATGTTTTTGTTTAAAAACAATTGCATCTATTTACCTTCTAGCATGAGCAAGTCAAGAACAACTCTTGGCCCTAAATGTCAAGCAATAACTGACCTCGGAAAGACCAGCAAACACCACAGATTATTAGGCTTAAATGAACAGTCCTGCTCACTGCTGATCTGCATTGGTTCATTTACAATTATGTAACAACAGAAGCTCGTCAGAGTCATTACTTGGGAGGCTAAAGAAAGCTAGAGCCTCAAATACTTTTCTGATTCGGTTTGATAAACATGTTAATGGATTTAGGATCACAGGTTGTAGCACAGTATAGTTGAGCAAATTCATGGAGTACAAAGGATCATCAAAACTGCACAAAAAGTAAATAACTTCAAAACTTTCTTCAGTTGAGACTGTGTGATATACATGTTGTCTCAACAAAGCTCCTTAATCTCTTGTGATTATGCTGTCAGTTTTGTTCTTTTGTTCTCTTAATCATCAACGCATAAATTATCGTACTAAGGGGTCATGATAAATGAACTGAACAACTTCAATGTGCTAGCAGATAAAGTGTAATACTAATGGAATAGAAAAGTGTGGCCTATTGCATTTTACTGTTGCATCAGCTCAGTTTTGATTTTAAAGAGCTCTGAAAAATGAATTCTGGACTGTCTAGTTTTATAATCAGTTCCAAAATGAAATAACTTAAAACAGAGACGATGATCTCATAATGATATAAACCTATTAGCAATAATCCTACCACTGTACATACAACCTTTAAACAGAGATAACCACAGCTCAATCAGTCTGTTCTCAAACAAATCAAACAATCCAGTCATGCAATATAATTAAATAAAGCCTATTGTGAGCAACCCTCGTGTGCAGGATATGTCTTATCTGGTACTGTCATCAACAACCCTGTGATTTATCCTTTGTTTCTGGTTATGTGGACAATTATCACAAACTTTCTTCATCAATGAGGTTAAAAGTCTTCTTTGTAAATAAGGCATGGTCCCATTTGCAAATACCAGTCTCTGTGTGTTTGAGATAACCTGCTTTCTCCTCGCACACTTCCTAACATTACAGAATAAAAATAGTATTTCTGTTGGTAATTGTATAGCATGCACTTTATGGTACTGCTGTGCATTCAGTATGACACAGAATGCTAATTGTAATTTTAGTTCTGCTTTTATAAGAGTAATAAGTATATTTTTGTAATATACATTTATATACATACATATACATTTAGCAAACTTTTAACTTAGAGCATAATTTTTAACTGGAGTGTATACTGTAGTCTTCATCAAGTAATAACATATTACTGGGCACTATTCACCTACGTATAATGATGATGATGATGATGCCGATGAAGAACATACCACTATCAAAAACAAGTTCTAACAAGTTCTAAACAGATTAATATCCAATTTCTGTCCTGCCTGATTTTACCAACACGGTTCTTTTTCCACTGTCTAAACAGCATGGTCAAATAATACACTAGTGCAGGTTACTATAGTTCACCTTAACCACACTAGTGCAGGTTACTACAGTTCACATCAACGCAACTATGGATCTGCAAAAGTGTAATGCGTCAACATTTTAAAATAGAATGCTAAAATAACTTTAAGCAGACATGAAGGTGTAACAACAGATGGCAATTAAACCTATTAGTCTAATTACGTAAAAGCAGAATGTTGCTATGGACATGCTACAATGCAAGGAAATATTTTGAATGGAACAAACAGCCCAATCTGGCTGTCTGTTCTTGGACAGAAACAGGTTTAGCAGTTGTGTTAGCATGTGTAAGCAAGTGTGTGTGTGTGGGAGTGTGAGTGTGTACAGGCTTGCGAGTGTGGGCCAAGTTTATATATCATTGTGTAGACTCAATGTATCCACAAGTGTAGACAGAGCTGGCTTTTTTACTCATATATATATATATATATATATATATATATATATAAAATGGTATCAATGGAAACTCCCCACAATGATAGAAAGACAACTGTGTGTGTGCTTTGTATGTATTACATTGTGGGGACCGAATGTCCCCACCACGATAGAACCTCTGAGGTTTTTTACATGGTGGGGACACCTTGCTGGTCCCCACAAGAAAAACATCTTTTTTTAAACAAAAAATGTAACTTTCTTTTGAAAAATCAAAAGAGTCATAGATTTGCTTTAGGTTGCTGAGGTTAAGGTTAGGGGTAGGTGTAGGTGTAGGATTAATTAGCTACAATGATCATTATGTCAGTGGAAGGTCCCCACAATGATAGAGAGACAAACCTGTGTGTGTGCGTATGTGTGTGTGTGTGCACGCGCGAGCATGTGTAAGAGACGGAACGACAGCTTCCTGTAATTATCCTCTTGAGAGGCCTTGTTTCTCATCCTGGGGACATAATGGCGGAAGTTATTTGCTGTCTGTCATCATCAGAGAGAGGGAGTGAAGCGTAAGTAATGAGATGAAGGATAAAAAAGTGTCAGGCTGAACATTCAGTTCACTATGCGGCAAGAGGGAGTTGCCACATATCATATTCAGAAAGGCTACCTGTCACAAGAAGTTTGACGTAGGTACAGATATAACTCATATATGTAAAGGTACGCTACTTGCACGGAGGACACTGATGTAGTTGTAATAATCTTCCATCACTACCATCTTGGTACATTTGATTATGAGAGCCTGTTCTAATCTCAAATATGCAAGCAGTTATGAGAAACCCTGACTCTAGACCGAAGTTCATTCAGAATCAGTGTCTTCTCTGCTCCATCCCCATACTAAATGGAATGAGAGTATCATTTCATTAGTGAGAGCAAAGCCCTGTCGCCTCCTGGGTCCTGTCTGTGTCAGCCTAGAGTGTATAAACCAGTGTCAACCAGAGATCAACAACAGCTTAATTAGAGTTCAGAGTGGCAGATTTCCCAGAGGAGAAGGATACTCGCTCACTTTCCCCTCTCCTTCGCTCTCTCTATAAATCAGAGCTACATCTACATCTAGGCATTTAGCAAATCAGACATTAACCAACCAATGTATGGTATTTAATCAGACACTGCCTGTTGCCTGAGGTGAAAATTTATGTTATATTGACACCACTGGAGATGGCTAATCTGGGTAAACTAGTAGAGAGGAGATGGTGGGGATCATAGAGCTCAGGTATGATTACGATGTCCAACTGAGGGTGTGTAACACCAGTAATGTAATTACTTACCCAGCAAGGTCTTTTATGTACACAAGCGTATATATACAAACATGCATTCATGACAAGATCCTCTACATATCATTGTCCTTTATCAGCTGTGTTCTCATACTTTAACATGTGCAGCTAGGACATGAATATCACATGCCTATGTATGGACACTTACACGTGTGGTCAAGTGCATGGCTTGTATTACTTTCTGCTTTCTCCTTAGTCACTGAACCCTCTTTTCCGCCAAAACTTAGAAAATGAAGAGAAATGATGCGACTTCCAGAGGTTAAATGGTTAAGCACTTAAGGCTCATCCCATTTAAGGAACTATGAGACTATGGTAGCCTAGCGGGTAAGGTACTGGACCATGGACCACAAGGTCCGGGGTTCAAATCTCACCTCTGCCAAGCTGCCACTGTTGGGTCCTTAACCCACAATTGCTTGGATTGTAAGATTGTATCAATTCTAAGTCGCTCTGAGTAAGGGCATCTGTATGTGCCCTATGATGGAATGGCACCCTGTCTATGGTTGTTCCTGCCTTGGGCCCTGTGCCACCAGCTTTTCCACTGGCTTTCTCACAACCCTGACCAGTATTAAGCAGATAAGAAAATAAAAGAATGAAATTCTATAAATCCGTTTTGGTTAATTTTGTTAATGTAATACAAGTTAATAATTGTTCAGAAGAGCCCCATGTATTTGGGTGTGTGTGTGCAAGCACACGTGTGCATATGCATGTGTTACCTCGGCAATTTCTACGCATCTTTGATGCTTCAAGTATATTCACCTTTTTGCCTTTTTGAATTTGCCTCAAAAAATTTCATTTGAAAGTTTTACTTATTTTTCCCATATTTAAATATATTGAAAAATGTTCAATATATATTTTAAAGATGAATAAATAAGTGGTCATCTGAGCACTGAACACTTTTTTTACATCAATGTTATTTCCAACATCCTCAAAAGTGGGCGTTAAAGCATTCAATCGTTCAAAGTAGTTGCTATTATCATTATTATTACACCGCCTGGTCAAAAAAGTTAGTAAATACTGAAGAACATTTGATTTGATAATTACTGCAGAAATTAATATATTGCAGCTGGTAACAATTCTTTTAACCCTATTTGATTAAGTAACTTTCAACTTTAAACATTCATTCACTTTCTTATTTGCTTAGTCCTGGACAGGATTGAGGGAAAGCTGGTGCCTAGCCGGTGGCACAGGGCACAAGAGAGGAACAACCCTAGACAGGGTGTCAATCCTGGGGTAGGGTACACACACTCACACACTCATACACACTCACTCATACACTCAGGCCACTTTAGCATAATCAATCATGTCTTTGGACTGTGGGAGGAAACCGGAGTACCCAGAGTAAACCCACATAGTCACAGGGAGGACATGCAGACTCCACATAGAAAGGTTTCAGACTGCTCCACCTGGGACCGAAGCCACAACCTTCTTGCTGTGAGGTGACAGTGCTACCCACCAAGCCACCGTGCTGCCCAGTAAGGAACTTCTCATTTCTTCTCATGTAAGAAGATGTATCCGGTGGTATTGGAAAAGATGTCACTGTGTATTTTGACCTCCAACAAGCAAAGAAAATAACCAAAGAGTTTGCTGATATGACTGGAATTGAAATAGGAACACTTTATTAAAACGTGATGGACAGTGATGAAATATCAGATTTGCTGAAGAAATGTGTCTGAACAAAGTTAAATCATAAAAATTTGGAAGTAGAACTGTGGAAGTTCGAGCATTTTCAGACACAGTGCAACAAGAGCATAAATGTTGGACTCTGGAGCAATGGACAAAGGATCATGTGGTCTGTTAAGTCCGGATGAAGCGATGCACCCATCATATATAATCCCCACTGTGCAAGCCTCTGGAGGCAGTGGTTTGTGTTATTGTCTGGGGTTGCTTCAACTGGTCAAGTTTAGGCTCAGCAACATTATGTGACAGTAAAATGAAGTCAGTTAGTACTAAATGACCAGGTCATACAATCAATGGAATTTATTCCTTCCTGGTGGCACGGTATATTCCAAAACAACAATGCCAGGATTGATTTGGGCACAAGACAGGAACCAACCCTAGACAGGGTGCAAATCCATTGCAGACCACATGCACACACCCACCCACACACCCACACACAGTTTCTTCACACTGGGACACTGTAGAAACACCAACTAACATAATGCCTGTCTTTGGAATGTGGGAGGAAGCCTGAGTAGTCGGTGGAAACCCACGTAGAAATGGGGAGAACATGTAAATGCCACACAGGTCCAGTCCAGTCCAGGTCAGGAACACGTTGTTCAACGTTTCGGAAGCTTTCTTTACGCACTTTCCTAATCAGGTGCATATCCTTCCACATAAATGGTGTTAGTTTTGGGTTGTTCCGTCATGCTTTAAAACTGGGAATCCACTGTAGCATCCTTGTGCATGACCTTTCTCCCCTAACTGTAGGTCTGGAATGAAGGCGAAGATTTATAAGTAGATTTAGATACAAGGATCTGGTAAATGAATAAACATATACAACCCAAAAATGTGTCTTACATTGACATTTACTTCATTGCAGACAGCATGAACCCAAAATATTTCACGTTTTATCTTTTCAACTTAATATCATTTGTCATATACATCCATTCCTGCATTTCAGGCCTACAACACATTCCAAAATCATTGGTTGGAGACAATTTAAGGCTAGAAATTAGGTAATTTTTAGATTTACAAAACTAAATAATGATGTAATTTCAAACACGATATCAACATGTGATTGTAATCATGATTTGGTACAAAAGCAGTATCCATAAAAGGCTGTGTCTATGAGGAGCAAGGATGAGCAGAGGATCTGCAGTGTATCAACAAATGTGTGAGAAAATGATTGAAATGTTTACAAAGAAAGATTGGATTTTTTTTCTTTTTTGCTCCCTATACAGTGCACAATATCATTAAACGATTCAAGGAATCTGGAGGAATTTCAGCATGTACAGGGCAAGGCTGCAAGCCAAAACTGCATACCCATGATCTCCAATCTCTCAGATGGCCCTGCATCAAGGACTGTCATTCATCAATAGCTGATAGAACCCCATGAGCAAGGGATTACTTTGTCAAACCTTTGTCTAGCACTACAATATGGAGTTACATTCACAAATGCCACTTAAAACTTTACTGTGCAAAAAATAAGTTTTATTTACAGCATTTAGCAGACGCCCTTATCCAGAGCGACTTACAGGTTATACAGTCTTATTTCAATTGTGGGTTAAGGGTCTTGCTCAAGGACCCAACAGCGGTAGCTTGGCAGAGGTGGGATTTGAACCCTGGACCTTCTGGTCCATAGTCCAGTACCTTACCCGCTAGGCTACCACAAATCTGATGTTAACCATTTCTACTAGCATTGACTTCTCTACTTTACCGTCTGACTTTTACCATCTGAAATGTAGGAATGTATGTATGTTAACAAATTAAATTAAGTTGACCATTATGTCTGCAATTAAAAAAAAAGTCAAAGTAAATGTAAGAACCGATGCAGTTTTTTTAAATTTTGCAATTTCCATACTGTCCCAACTTTTTCTGATTTGGGGATGTACATGTGCACAATTCATTGCAACAATATTAGACCCAACGTAGATCTTTAAAACAGTACATATATCTCGTGTTCCCTTCACTGTCTTTGAAATCACACAGCTCAGTGGGCTCATGGGCTCCTGCTACAGATAGTTAACCTCTCTCTCTCTCTCTCTCTCTCTCTCTCTCTCTGTTGTGCATGAGTCAGTGGGGAAAAAAAGCTGCCCCTTCTCATTCAGACTGAATCAAGCAGTGACTGCAGGGAATTACAGGTCAGGTCTAACAATCATAGGTGCAATCATGAGGAGATCATCTCAATCAGGGGCCTTGTATCATTGTAGAGCCAACAAATACCAGTGTCGCCATCAACAAGCATAAATTGAGTCTGGAACAAGAAGGGTCAGTGAGTGAAAGGGCATAAGGCGTAGAAACATAAGAACTGTTTTGAATTAGAAATAGCTAAGTATTTGTGAAGAAGAAGCCACATAAGCTCTGAAACACCACAAAATCCTGCTGAAGGCTGAAGTGCATTGCACACGTGTGTCTGTGTGTATGACTCGTTCTGGTTTAATCACAGCTCTTGCTTAAACATTATTAAATTCATCAAATGAAACCTGCTGCTGCTGGCCAATTAAACCAATGTTAAATGAAGCTGTTGTTTGTCAATGTGTGTTTGTGAGTGAGAGAGAAAAGGAGAAGGAGAAACATAAAGAGTGGTCCCTGGTCAGGCCAGTCCTAAATGCAGCGGACGGTCAACACAAGAGCTTCATTAAGCCATACACCATGGGAGTAATTTAAAATGTCTACACATCTGCTGTCTCTCACCCCCAATCACTCACGCCCAGTGTTTGAGTGTTTGAGTGAGGGTGAAGCGGGTGAGCTAGATTCTTTCCATAGTCCCTTGGAGGCATTAACAAAGCTTCTCATATGTGTTGACATGAGGCATTTGGTAAGCTTGTGAAAGCAAAGCTAAAATCAAGCACACACACACACACACACACACACACACACACACACACACACACACACACATGGTTGTGTATTGATACTCCATATTTGTGTAGAATGTATCGGTACTGTTATTTAACTATTCATATTGACATCCACTTGCATGCCATATGTTAAGGACAAAATGTCAAGTATGAATATTGCTGTGAAAGCTAGCTCAGATAAATTAATATACAGTTGTGAACCAATTCTAGCTTTTCTTTTTTTTAAAAAAGCGCCACAAAAAAGTCTGCATATGACACCCAACCTAGCTGGAAGGCACTGCCAGGGCTCAGATCTAGGTCCCTGCAGTGGTGGACTTGCTCATCACACTTTGCCAACCCAGTATCCTATTAAATTACAGTGGTACCTCAGTTCTCATTGTTAGTCCGTTCCAGAAGGCTTGTCGAGAACCGAAAACAACGAGTACCCATTAGGAATAATGTAAATTCAATGAATCCGTTCCAGACCCCCAGAAAATCCACACTGTATAAGGCATTATATGCATTAATAGAGTTGTATTGTACAGGTGCTCCCTGATTTACTAAGGGGATATGTTCCAACAAATCCATCATGAGTTAAATGTATCATGAACTGAGAACTTTACCGAGTGTTTGGTAGAGCCTATGATAAGTAAGTTGATGTTTAAAACACTTACATTAACCTACAGTTGATCAAAATCATTAACACAAAGTTTATTTTAGAATAAAGTGTGGACAACTCTCATGTAATTTAGTGAGTATTGAACTGAAAGTGAAAAGTAGAAGCAAAACACTTACTCTACTGGTGAACTCAGGGCTCTAGCATAGCTGCTAATGCTAACTGCAGTCTGTATTCTTCAGGATTCCTGTTTCCCTTTCGGTTGGCTATCAATACTAACTTTTTAGGACCCATGGAAACTTATTTGCACTAAGACTGTAGAAACACACGATAAACACAGTTTCACTGAGCAAGGGATATTGTGAATCTGAATCACTGAATCATTACTGAATCATGAATCAAGTTGCAGGGATGGACATGGGTTGAACTTGTCAGTGAGAAATCATAATAATATAAAAATGAAAAAGTTCCAAAAATCAAAACTTAATATCACTAATATCTAACTAATATCACTTTTTCATTGCCTGATAATGGCACCATGCTGTTTTTGGTTCATTTTGTTTTGAGTTTTCATTTTAAATTAGGTTCTCGTTTATGCTCTACTTGTTTCTATTGGTTGGTCTATTTAGTTTTATATATTTATTTTAGTTCTAGAACTACACTGAAGCTGGTAGCTCTATTGTTTTTATCTAAGAAAAAAAATTAATGTAAACTGCACATTTTATAATATCACTGGAATGTGCTTGCTGTAAGAGAGATAAAAAATATACTGGCATAAAAAATATACTACCATAGTGGCAGTCATTATTTTCCATGCTAAATGGGAATTCAAGCATGGTGCACTATTCTTGTCTGCTTTGACTCTAGTTTGTTCATTCTATAGATAGTTATTTCTCATTTTTGTTGTAGAATTTTATTCAGTGTCATTAGATTTCAGTTTGCAATATGACTTACTATAAAGTAAATGTAACTATTTCAGTTGTGTTAAATTTAACACCTTTGTACAGACACACCTCACACACACACAGCTCATTCTAATCATGGCAGACATAATTGCTACTAAGCACTTTAATGTAATATACCTTTCCAGACGTTTTTTTACATAGGCCGTGTGTGTGTGTGTGTGTGTGTGTGTGTGTGTTCATGTATGTGTGTGTATAGTGTATAGCACCCAAAGATTTCCCCAGTGAGCATCCTGTATATTAGCTCTGCTTCTAATCATGTCAAAGCTGACACTGACAGTGGCTAAATACAAACAAGCACACACACACACACACACACACACACACACACACACACACATACAGAGCAATGCATTTATGTCACTGTGGGGACTTTCTATTGACATATAATTATGTTAGATAATTGGTTTTACATTTACATATGAACCTAACCCTAACATTAACCTCAGTAGCCTAAAGAAAATATGTTGGCCCTTTTAGATCTTCAAATGCAATGTTGAAGTTTTTGTAAACAAACAGTTTTCCTTATGGGCACCATCAACATGTTTTTTGTTATTGATACTGAGAGACTTTTTACAGCAATAGCAGACACCCTTCTCCAGAGCGACTTACAACTGATACAATCTTACAAGGTACAATCAAAGCAAGTAGGGTCAGGCTTGCTTAAGGGCCCAATTTTGCAGTAGTAACCCTAACTCTCAACCTTCTGACCATATGTCCAGTACCTTAACCCCTAGCTGTGTCACAGGAAGCATTGAAATAGTAGAACTGTAAGATTAAGATAAGACTGTATGGCATATTACAGCCATATTGTTAGAAGCTCACTATACTCATTCTACTCCAGTGATTAGACTGCAGGGGTGGAATGCACATAGCTGAACCTGGACAATTTTTAAAAAACGTATTATTGACTGTTTTTCAATACAAGTTTGTAAGTCTGACAATTTTGAAGGTCTAGACTCGTTCCTATCTGCTAGAATTAATTGATACTCCAACTGTAGTAAACTGAAATCATTCAGGTTGCATTAATGTGTGTTGGTGTGTGTATTAATCATGAGCGTCCCTGCTCATCTCTGTCCTGTGTCACAGGAAGGAGATTAATGAGTAGATGACAGATGACTACATACAAACATGGCATCAGCAAAACAGCATCGTTCCATTTAACTGCAATTACACACATGGCTTTTTTCATCTACATCTGATGGAGCAATATTAATCATAGACACAGCTGTTGGGAGTGCTGCATGTGTATCTGTGTGTGTGTGTGTGTGTGTGTGTGTGTGTGTGTGTGTGTGTGTCTTAATGCCAGAACCATTTCCCAACTGCTAGTTTTACTAATTGACAATTTGCTGCGCCAGTTGGCCTTAATCTTTGGTAATGCAGCTTTGTCACCTTGGCACTGGACATTACAACATGTCTGTGAGTTCTTTTATTTTTAGTATATCTTCCATTCTTTGGCATCTACAAGAGACACAGACTGCCCTGGTTTTAAATGAAACAACATCTCTGACACTGCTTCATAGAACTATTTGTCACTGGAGGAGTGGTCTGCTGCTGGCCAGATCTCTGGATGAATAATGGATGCTTCTGAGATCCATTTAAAAGTCAATATGAAGTGTGTCTGTATGTAGGGGGTGAAATTATGAGAAACACAAACTTACATGAGGGTGGATTTGAGCAGATAGATTACCTGTGGTACACGCCTGTTCTGTCTGGCCTTTCTGGGGTTAGCAGAAACATTTTACCCAGTCGCTTATGATCCAACACTATATTCTTAATACTTAGGAATTATATTTAACAACCAGAGAAAAATCAGAGAAAGTTGAGATAGTATGGACAATGCATATTAAAAAACGAAGACTCAGTCTTTTGTGCATACTGCTATTGTACCAAATCATGATTACAATCATCTGTTGATATCTGTTTTAAATCCCATCATTCATTCATTGTCTTATTCGCTTAATCCTTGGTCAGGGTCACGGGAATACAGTGCCGGGCTACACAGGGCGCAAGGGAGTAACAACCCTAGACAGGGCACCAATCCATCATAGGTCACATACCAAGATACCATCTTTGGACTCTTTGGAAACCAGAGTACCCGTAGCAAACCCACACAGACACGGGGACATGGACCTCACACAGAAAGGCCTCAGGTCGCTCCACCTGGGATCAAATCCAGGACCTTCTTGCTATGAGGTATTATTTTTTTAAAACCTCATTACCAGCTCTAAATTGCCCCTATCCCAACTTTTTGGGATTGTGTGGCAGGCCTAAAATGTAGGAATGGATGCTTACAAATTAAATGAAGTTGACCAAACCAACATGAAATATCTTCATAGGTTCATACTGTCTGCAATCATATACATCACAAAGTAAGACACTGTGATTTTATTTATTTATTTAACTGATTAATTTTGCTGAACTTTAATTTTACTAATTGTACCCAACTTTTTCTGAAGAAGCAAATTCTTTTTTTCTACCCCAAAATCCAAGCATCCAGCAGTTCAAAAGCCAAGCCTGTTTTTCACGTTAGTTGTGGGTAAAATTAGGGTATTTTTTATCTTATGCAAGTATGTGAAGATTTGTAAATGTATTTACAGAAAAGATGTTGTAAAAGTAATTAAGCAAATAGACACCATACAAGTATTGGCAGATTAACTATAGTTGTAACAGTACAAAATTGTGTGAATGTGTTTTTTGCCGAGTCGTCCTTAATAAAGCCCAAATTGTTGCCATTGCAAAATCATAGAACCTGTTGACTACTAAAACAAGATGCTAAAGGCAAATCGTCACTAAAGGCAAATCATCAGAGAGAAACCAGAGGATAAAATGTTTTTTTTTCTGCAAGTCAGACTGTTTAGTTTTTTGTAAACAAGCCCAGCAAGATTTGAAAGTCTAGAAAGTTGTCAGAAACGTATCTTGCTATCCCCATGGTTGCTGACTACCGTATTTTTCGGACCATAAGGCGCACTTAAAATCCTTTAATTTTCTCAAAAATCGACAGTGCGCCTTAAAATGCGGTGCGTCTAATGTATGAATTAATTCTGGTTGTGCTTTCTGACCTAGAACCGATTGTAGATGGTACACGGCGCTCATAAATCTGTCAAAATGTTTTTAGCACGGCCTTTGGTAGGTTTTACGAACTTTACGGCCACCGTATTGCGCAGCATCGCGGAAGTAATACGGTATGTGCGTTCAGCATTAGGGTAACATTGCATTCATTCATTCATTTTCGAAGCGGATTTCAACACAGCGCTATCAGTTCAGAGCAGTACAACATGGACATAGAGCAGCTGTGAGAGAATTCACATTAAACGAATCCAATGGTACGGAAGTGGAGGAAGCAAAGAAAGACGCCCTGCTGCCAGGTAAAGACCAAACTGAGCTTCCGACGGAACTTAAGAGTTTTGTTTCATTTCATGCGTCTTATAACCCGGTGCGCTTTATGTATGAAAATATACCCGTTAGCAGCCGATCGTTGATATTGCGCCTTATAATCCGGTGCGCTTTATAGCCCGGAAAATACGGTATATATTAATATTAGTACCTCCAACATTAGCAGCAAGGAAGCTGAGCAATCTTATTAAAGCACAAACTTTTATACATATACCTTATACTTTGTTGGTTTAATGTAATTAGAAAAGATCTTGTTTGGCCCCATTGATGACTTATTACCCACCTTTTGCTAGCAGCAGCTATATTCACAACTACCTCTTACAGCTTTAGAGACAAACCTAGCTTTCATCACATCAGTGGACTGGACCAACCATGTCCTCTTTAGCAAATGAATCATGACTTGTTTACAATAAATTAGATTTTTGTGCCGTCCCTGTTCTTCATCGATATCATGCTGGGTTTTTCCGCTGATTTACAACAACAGCATTCATTTACTTCACACCTTCTTAATTGGATATGACTGAAAGGATGAGTTTTATTGATCTAAATATCAATTGTTTCAGGCTCTGTCTCCTGTATGTATAGAGTATGGATCAATACACACACCCCCTTCCCACCCCCAGCCCTTGAGACTTTGTTTTATTTACTTCTGACTGGATAGATAGATTGAAACCTGTAATAGTTTGCTGTGGTTTTGCCACCACTATAATCATGTCTCTTCTTGATTTTTGAGTGAAGTATTATGTTAACATCTGTCTGTGAGTAATTGTTTAGCACTGTGTTTGTAAGCTCATTTTATTATATTGTTTCTACTCACTGTTGGCATTGATCACACACAATACATGTTAAGATCTGGGATATATTCGATGGTAAGTTAAATAGATGGTTTTCGAAATCAATGTGTTGGATGTAGGAGAAATGTTCAGGAGTAAAGACCTGGGTGACTTTAACATGGGAAAATCATTATGGCCAGACAACTTGGTTGGAGAATCTCCTAAACAATCTGGAGTGATAAATACCTACCGACAGTGGTGTGAAGAAGGACAAACCATGAATCGGCAACAGGGTGTTGGTGCCCAAGGCTCACCAGACAAACCCTATCCTGTCCGGTCCAAATGCACAGAACAGCTACTTTGGTCCAAGTCCCAGAATTGATTAATGATGATTACAGGAGCAATGTGTCATAACAGAGTCCTCACCATGCTAAGCCCTGTGCATTGTCATAAGCTCCTACAACGGAGCAATGGAAGAAATTCAACTGGCCCGAGGTACCCCATATTCTTTTCCATCCTGTAAGTAGCTGGGTACTTGTGTACCATTTACCTGGGGATGTGATGAAACCAGGATGCACTGTGGAAAGAAGACAAGCTGCTGGAGGGAATGTGATGCTCTGGGTAGCTTGTTCTGATGGGAAACACTCCATCTGGGCATTCATGTGGACTTTAATTTGACAAGCACCTACCTAAACATCATTATGCATCATGTGGTGTTAATGTTTTGGCTGATCGGTGTATAGATAACTTAGCCATATGACCCAAACTGCACACTTCTGACCAAGAATGGCACAAATACCAATAGTGTGATGGTCTATGTCCATAATCTTTGGCAGCATTTTCATAAGGTTATACTACAGTGAGTTTTTTTTTATGATGTTTCCCCACTTTTGTCTAACTAAAAGCATATTTGTGGTCTTTGTGTACTCTTAAATGTAAAATACCTTCCCATATCAAAACCTTAACTAGAAAGCACTTGATTTATAATGGAAAGACAAGCACAGTGCAACTAGGCTTCGGTCCTCGTTATCTTGACTCGTGCATCCTTGCCTTAGAATAAGGGCAGAGCTGGGGGTTCATAGTCAAAGAGTCTTCTGGTGATCAAAGACGTTGGGTTGCTGTCTTCTGCCTCTCGTGGGGTTGCCGATGTCTCATAGAAGGCGAGCGGATAGACAGAGAGAAGAACCAGGAAGCAAGGAATCAAGGAGAGTGAGGAGAGATGGGTCTCATGTGATCCCTCTTGGGCTGTGTTTCCTACCAGTTCTCCTCTTTCTAGCTAATGCTGCTATAGCTAATGTCTGCCGGGGTCTCATGCTACACTTGGCATCAGTGATTGTTAATAGACACTGTGGCTCTTAATCCATAACTAATTACTTTTCTGTTTTCTCTCCGAGCTGTGTTCCAGCAGTTCCAGCCCCACACATGATGTTCATCTGCTGGAGCTCCACTCAAGCTGCTTCCGTCATCAGCTCCAGCCCCACCATACCCGGGCCACTTAATGCCGGTGTGCATACTTCACATTTTATTCGAACTTTGACTCCATGACTTTAGTTTCGCTCTTAGATTTATCATCTACGCAACCCAAGGAGGTTGGGTCCCTTTTTGAGTCTTGGTCCTCCCAAGGTTTCTTCCTAGAACTCAGGGAGTTTTTCCTTGCCACTGTCGCCCTAGGCTTGCTCAATTTGGGATTGGACGTAGATATTAGGAGATAATCTAAACTTGTAAAGTTGCTTTGAGACAATGCTCCATTGTAAAAAGCGCTAGATAAATAAATCTGACTTAACTTGACTTGACTTGACTTGAAATGTAGTTACCGTCATAGAACTGCATTTGTTTTGAATTCACTAAGAGTGTACTACATAGGTGTGTCTAGTCCACTGAGTCCCAGCATCCCAATAATAAGAGTAAAAAGTCAGTTTTTGTTATGTTTGTTTTTTTTTTTTTTTAAGGAAGTTTATCTCTGATAAGTTGAACAATGCTAAAATGCAAAAGTACCCCCTTGCCTCTCAAATGGTATGATACACTTTAAAAAGTAAATTTTTACCACTGGACATGTTTTCCTGATTCTTTAAATGAAACGAACTTAATATCTGCAGTTATCTGTGATAGCCTAGAGGTTAAGACACTGGACTATGGACCAGAAGGTCCAGGGTTCAAATCCCACCTCTGCCAAGCTGCCACTGTTGTGTCCTACAGCAAGACCCGTAATCCACAATTGCTTGGATTGTAAGACTGTATCAAAAGTAAGTCGCTCTGGATAAGGGCGTCTGCTAAATGCTGTAAAATGTAAATGTATAACGTAAATATGACGTTTCCTCAAATTATCAAATTAACCTTTAAACCTTTTGTTATTTTCTATTTTTCTAGGTTTAAACTGTATGCAGGTTTGTTCCCTACAAATGTACATTTTTTTTTCATTTCTTATAAACACAACAGGTAATCTCACCAGGTGTGCCCAAAGAATGTAAATTAGGCTCACACGTCTGACATTTCACGCAGTGCATAGTCTGTGTTTGAAGCAATGTGGGTTGACTCGACATGAAACAATTAGCTCTGGCTCTAGGCTATCAGCCTACATATTTTTTGGATATACTAAAAGTTGACAAATGCATTGGAACATTGCTGTATATTCTGGTTACATGCTCTATTTAGATTAAAACCTATATAACATTTGTGTGTTTAGCTAAAACTGTTTCTCAAAGCAACTATAATCTCTTAAACCTGTTATTATTAGTGAATTTCCACCTAGAGTAACATGAGTAGTTCTGGGTGAAAATGAAAAGGGGAAAAAAAACCTCATCAAAGTGAGCAGCCTGGTTGGTTTAAGGTTTAGCAACATCAATCACTCATGTCAGCTTTGAATTACTCTTGCTTTTCACTATGTCTGTACAGTGGCAGAGATTAACACACAACGGCCTAAGCACCCCTGTGGGAATTGCAGTCTGGTTAGGACTGTACAGTGGCATGTGATCTTGTAGCACCACTGGGAGCTGTTGGACATCAGTGGTCTTTTCTCTCCGTCTTTACCCTAGATATGCATTTGTCTTTCGGTCTTTGAGGCACGCTCCCTGGTGACTAGCTGCAATAAAACTGTATTATCTGTCTGGAGCTCTCAGCAGATGGGAGGCCAATTAGTTTGAAGAGCCTGAAGAGGTTAGAGGACGACTGATTAAAGACCAGATACAGTAGGAAACACATTAAGGACAGTCTGTGCTGTTTCCCCTTAGTCCAGCATGTTTTGACCTGCTCATTTTTGTCCTCTGTAGTTCCCGGTAACTCTACCGTAGTTTGAAGTGGGTTAGTGGTCTGAATTCATGAAAGACTTGCTGGTGAGTTGAATCATTGGGATCTGAAAAAAGTCTAACAGCCTAAAGATGCAGTCATACTACCTTTTTTGAACAAGCAAAATTACATTCATTTCAGCTGGAACTCCCAGTGTAAATAAAACCACTGCCTTAAACCACTGAACATCATACAATAGCACTCCTGCTTTTCTTTGTTGACCTTTAAAGATGCGGTTCTCCATAGAACAGTGCAGTCAATCCCAAATACATATTGACATTCTATACATTATTCTGCTAGAAGAAGTGACAAAAACATGCTGGATTGTGTGGAAAACTGCTTTTTACTGATTTGCCATGCAGGCCCAGCATGGTCACACCTACACACATGGACAAAATTGGTGGTACCCCTCAGTTAATGAAATAAAAACCCACAAGCTTTGTGGCTTGTCAACATGTAGTTTGGCAAATTCCAGTCTGGCTTTTTTATGTTTTGTTTTCAACAATGGTGCCTCCTTGGTCGTCTCCCATTAAGTCCACTTTGGCTCAAACATCGACCTATGGTGCGATCTGACACTGATGTTCCTTGAGCTTGAAGTTCACCTTTAATCTCTTTAGAAGTTTTTCTTGGCTCTTTTGTTACCATTCGTATTATCCATCTCTTTGATTTATCATCAATTGTCCTTCTGCATCCACGTCCAGGAAGGTTGGCTACAGTCCCATGGGTCTGAAATGTCTGAATAATATATGCAACTGTAGTCACAGGACCATCAAGCTGCTTGGAGATGGTCTTATAACCTTTATCTGTAACGTGCTTGTCTATAATTTTCTTTCTAATGTCCTGAGACAAGTATTTGCTTCCTCTGGTCCATGTTGAGTGTGGTACACACCTTCTCACCAAACAGCACAGTGGCTACCTGAAGCCCTATATATAGGCCCACTGACTGATTACAAAACTGTAGACACCTGTGATGCTAATTAGTGAACACACCTTGATTTAACATGTCCCTTTGGTCACATTTTTCAGGGGTACCATCATTTCTGTCCAGGCCTGTTTCATGAGTTTATTTTTTTAAATAATTCTGTTGAAGCATGGTTAAAAAGCAATGCCATTTGTTCATTTTCATAGACTTTGTATTTATTATTACTTTTGTCAGATTAAAGTTATTTCTGTTACCATTGTGGGTTTTTCTTTCATTAACTGAGGGGTATCAACAATTTTGTCCACGTATGTACAGTGGGGCTAAACATTTAAGACCACTAGTGAAAATGCTACTATTTAGCAATTTTCTCAAATTTAATACAATGTTTTTTATTGTAAGTCATATAATCAAAATAACAATTTCAGTGTAAAGCTGTGAAAAGCCACAAGTTTGTGTAAAATCTGCGATAATCTGATATTATCCCAGCATGCTTTGACTCTACTCCAAAGAGCATATTAGGATATTCTAATGTTACTGAATGCCTTTCTTTCTCTGTCCTCAAGTGCCCCCATAAATGCTCACTG
>JAJAGP010006073.1:0-25316 GCA_025084515.1 Ancistrus triradiatus | reverse complement strand
CAACCCAGACAGGGGTGAATAGTTCCTCCTCCAGTGTTCCTTCTTCAACAGCCCCCGTGGGTGGATGAACCATCACAGATTGCATTAGTTATTTCTTACTTGACAGGGATGGCTTTTACTTGGGCCGTAGCCATTTGAGGGAACATAACAGCAGGAGGTCAAATCCCACTCTCACTTCCTCTCAGCGTTCAAAGCCACCTTCATGAACCCCAGCAGGTGATCTGTTACTCAGCTTAGATCAAGAGCGTCAATCTGTGGCTGAGTACGTTCTGGATTTTCATACCAATACCCATAACCTGCCCTCCTTGCCCACTTCAAAGCTGGTCAGAATAGAACTGCAGGTTGAGTTGACTTGCAGTGACCTTTAACTTTCCCATGATTAACTAATTTCGATAGCCATCCACCTGGTTCACCACCTGGCTGCTCGACCTACTCGTCATGGTCTACGATTCTCATGGGAGGAGACCGAGTTGTCCACCAAATTCAGCTATCCCCATGGAGATGAACATGTCTGTTCCCTCAGGAACATTATCGTCGCTTATCTGCTTTGTCTAAACCTCTGCTGAGGCTCCAGAGACCATCTCATCTCCATGCCACGTGCTCCACCTTCACAGGTCTCGAATGTGGCTGAAGGAGGTAGGCCTTCACCTGGGGCGAGTCGGTCTCTGGTTATCAGTATAAATTCACTTAGTCAACCAGTTAGTTAGCCTCCGGTGCACTCAGTGCCCTGTAAGTGTGGCTGGCATCATGGTAATTCCTCTTACTAACCCTTATCCATTGTAATCCACTGAAACTCAAGCTACGGAGGAGTACATACAGAAGACTTTGGCTCAAGGACTTACTCAATTATCTTGATCTCCTGCAAGTGCAGAGTTCTTCTTTGTTCCTAATAAGGACACTTCCCTGAACCCCTGCATTGATTATTGTGGTTTAAATAACCAATAGTTATTATTCACAGAAACAGTTCTTCAAACACAGTTACAGTGGGGCAAAAAAGTATTTAGTCACTGATTGTGCAAGTTCTTCGACTTAGAAAGATGAGAGAGGTTTGTAATTTTCATCATAGATACACTTCAATGATGACAGACAAAATGAAAAAAAATCCAGAAAATCACATTGTAGGATTTTTAAAGAATATAATTGTAAATCATGGTAGAAAAAAAGTATTTGGTCACCCACAAACAAGCAAGATTTCTGGCTCTCACAGCCCTCTAACTTCTTCTTTAAGAAGCTCTTCTGTCCTCCACTCGTTACCTGTATTAATGGCACCCGTTTGACCTCGTTATCTGTATAAAAGACACCTGTCCACAGCCTCAAACAGTCAGACTCCAAACTCAACCATGGCCAAGACCAAAGAGCTGTCGAAGGACACCTGGAAGAAAATTGTAGACCTGCACCAGACTGGGGAGAGTGAATCTACAATAGGTAAGCAGGTTGGTGTGAATAAATCAACTGTGGGACAATTGTAAGACATACAAGACCATTGATAATCTCCCTCGATCTGGGGATCCGCGCAAGATCTCATCCTGTGGGGTCAAAATGATCATGAGAACGGTGAGCAAAAATCCCAGAACTACACAGAGGGAGCTGATGAATGACCTGCAGAGAGCTGGGACCAAAGTAACAAAGCTACCATCAGTAACACACTACGCTGGGAGGGACTCGGATCCCCATAGAAAATTAGTGGATGGAGTTGAAAGTCCGTGTTGCCCCAAAACATCGCTGCTCTAGAGGAGATCTGCATGGAGGAATGGGCCATTTACATTTTACATTACATTTACAGCATTTAGCAGACGCCCTTATCCAGAGCGACTTACAACTGATACAGTCTTACAATTGGGTTAAGGGCCTTGCTGAAGGACCCAACAGTGGCAGCTTGGCAGAGGTGGGATTTGAACCCTGGACCTTCTGGTCCTTAGTCCAGTACCTTACCCGCTAGGCTACCACAGTCCACAGTCCACAGACCACAGTCTCTCATAGTTAAAGTGTACCTATGATGAAAATTACAGAACTCGCTCATCTTTCTAAGTCGGAGAACTTGCATAATCAGTGACTGACTAAATACTTTTTTGCCCCACTGTATATTATTCATTGCCAGTTATTAAATGACACACACGTCTGTCTACACACCAGAGACATAATCTGACTTTTCACCCGAAATATGCACCACCCACACAGCTCATGCAAGCTTCTTCCCGAGTACACTAGACCTTTCCACATCATCAAACAAATCAACGAGACCACCAACCCCCCACCTTCCTGCCCCCTTCTCTGACCACTGACAGAGGCCTGGCATACTCAAGTAGCTTCTGGACTCCCACTGTCAGGCAAGGTGACTGCAGTACCTGGTAAATGGGGGGATCGTTGCTGTGCCGATTCATCTGACATTCTGGATCCAGAGCTCACCCCGCAATTCCACCTCAATCACACTTCAAGACTCCAGGGCGCTCTCACTCATCGACCTTTAATGCTCCACTTTCACTGCCCACACTTGATTCTTCTTACGTTAATGAATCATTAAAGCACTGTTCATAGACTTCACCTCGTGAGGTATTGTTCAAGTGAACACTTGTTTTTTGCCCTCGTTATTTTCTTCATCCTCGTTTTCTGTGCTTCCTCCTGTTTTCCCCTCTTCCTTTGCTTCAATTATTGTTGCATTTTCTCCGTTTTACCTTCTAATGTCTCCCCTGATATTCCCTGCTCCCTCAGCAGACTTGTTGTGCATGTGACAGGGGATATCATAACCATGGGGGGGAACTGGGCAGAGCAAATTGGGAGAAAAAAAGAGGGGGGCGTGTTAGTAATATTAAACCAAAGACATCATTAATAAGAGTGTTTTTGTTTGTTTGTTTTGCTTTGCTTTGTGAACCACAAGACAATTGACAGCAAAATAGCACCAATGAGGTCATTTAGGGTTATATATGGATAGAGATCTGAAGAACAGGGATTTGTCTTTCCTTTACATGGTATGTAAACATTCTGCATTCTTCTTGCAAGACAGACATGTGAAAACAGGCCTGGATTCAAGCAGCTCTTTACATAGACATGTCTGTCTGGGATAGTCACTTCGTTTTAAAGCTGCCATGTTGTTGGCATGTAATTCCTGTACTGTTTACTTTGGCACACAGTTTACTGGATAAATGCACTGGAGTCTTAAATTATACGTTACTGATAAAATATTCATTAAATATTCTGCTTGGATGAAGCTGGGATATAACTCTCGCCTCCAGATAATTTTCTCACACTGCAACTATAGAGACAGGAACCACTTACCCAATATTGCAACACCACACAAAGAACAGGCAACAGCTTAGACCAAGTCATAAGATAAAGCTGATATATTAATAGCTGGAAAACCCCATTGTAAACAGCTTCATTTTTGGAAGGGTGCAGCTTAAATGATTAATCATGCTAGTTAATGTATATTCCGTTTCATCAATAAATATATACAGTACAATCTACGAACCTGACTGAAAAGCCTTACAGTATCATTTTGTCTCTAGTTGGTTGATATATGCGCTTAATATAACACTTGGGAATTTGCTCTGAACTTTACCATATTATTCAAGACACCGTGGAAGGAGCTATGGCCAATTAATATGAGATACCAAATTACAGAGCTGAATAGCTAAAGTCCAGTACAGTGTAATGAATCCCCTGCTCAAAGCACCTAGCCAGGTCATTAATTGATGTGAAATCTTTCAGCATTAGCTCCAAAAGCCACCTTAGTTATATATAGTTATACGTCCTCCTTTTGGTATGAATTAATTTCATACAGCTTGCACAGAAATTGCTGAAATTTGCAAAACACTGAAGGCACATGAACTAATAACATTATAAACACCTAAATCCACTATTTTAATAGTATTTCTCTGAACTCACTGTTGTGTGGTTCAGCTCAGACAGCCAACTAGTTCACACTTCTACAGCACTCAGGCTGTCCTCTAGCAACCAGTTTGCCATCTCAGATGACAGTTTAATCATCCTGCATTATAAAAAAAATGCCTGTGTGGTGGTTATGTCTAAATTTATACCAGTCAAGAGTAGGTGTAATCTGAAAGGCAGTTTATGCAGTGGCTGCTGGAAATGAGATGTGTAAAATTATATATGGTCATATTTATGTTCCAGACCAAATGTAAAAAAAAAGCAGACTGTAAACTATTACCAGTTGTTGAACCGTATACTGGCAGTATACTGGGTATGTATCTCCTATCACCTTCAACCACATTTCCACTTTCAATAGATGAAGTGATTTTCATACCAGTGTGGATTTGCCTGTGCTTATGTTCTTAATCACATTTTAGCAACAACTACAGAGGTCTCTACGAATTATGATGCACAATATAAGACCTCGGACGTTCAATTTATCTCAAATAATGCATTACATTCATCATACATTATAATAACAAAAATATACATTATTACTACTACTACTACTACTACTACTACTACTACTACTACTACTACTACTACTATCTCCTATAAACTATGTGGCATGTTGTGAAATTGATTTCAGGCAGAATAGCACAATAAAAACTGTATTGTAATCAATGTATTAAGACACATTTTATGCACTCTATGTGGACACACAAAATTACACCATTAAACATTGGTATGGAATTTGACCCCCTTTGCTACTGCAACAAACCTTCACTCTTCTGAAAAGGCTTTCCACTAGACTTTATGGAGCCCTGCATTATGGAACATTATGGAGGCTGGGCACTGACATTGGACAATAAGCCCTGTAGTATACACACAAAAGTGTCTGATGGAGTTAAGGTCAAGGCTGTAAGCAAGTCAAACAAGTTTTCCATCAAACTTTTCTGTTTGCGCTTTGTTTTACAGTGGTGCTTAAAGTTTGTGAACCCTTTAGAATGTTATGTATTTCTATATAAATATGACCTAAAGCATCATCACATTTCCACACGGGTCATAAAAGTAGATAAAGAGAACCCAATTAAACAAATTTTAAAAATGAGAAATTGTATACTTCGTCATTTATTTATTGAAAAAAAATGGTCAAATTCTACATATCTTTAAGTGGCAAAAGTGCAAGCTCTAGGATTAGCAGTTGATTTGAAGGTGAAATTGAAATCTGGTGTTTCCAATCAATGGGATGACAATCAGATGTGAGTGGGCCCCTTGTATTAAAGTCTAATATTCACAACTTAATTATGGAAGTGTTTCATGGCATCAACATGGTGATTTCTGAGGACTCTGGACTCAATCAATCCACAGACTGTGTAGAAAATGATTGAAAAGTGTTTTTCTTACTCTATCCAGCAATGGTCGACCAACAAAGATTATTCTAAGACAAAGGCGTGTAATAGTTCACAAGATCACAAAGAACAGAGGGTAATTTTTAAGCAACTAAAGGTCTTTCTCATATTGGATAATGTTAATGTTCATGAGTCCACCATCACGAGGACAATGAACAACAATAATGTGTGTGGTAGTGTTCCAAGAAGAAAGCCACCGCTCTTAAATAAAGAAAAAAAAGACCAATGCTGTCCCTTACATGGCAACTGAACAAGCCAGAGAAGGTTAAAGAGAATAAATGAATACTTTGGAATGACCAAGGTAAAGACCTGATCTCCAAAGGCAGAGCAGAAAGTTGAAAGACTGACATTTAATGAAAATCTATGAAAGTGTCATCCTGAGAGTGACTGAGGTGTTCAATAAAACACTGTTTGTTTATGAAGCCTTCATAAATGTAAACTTCATATTACTAACCTTTTATCGGTGAGTGTGACTAAAAGCATAGATCACTAATAATAAGTATTGTCTACATACTTTTGTCCATATACTGCAGTTAACTTGATTGCTTTAATATGCTTTATAAGGGCTTGTTGTTGGGTTTGTGTCTGTTTGATAACTACTAGTAGTGGTTTGTGATCTGTATCGTCTACAATAATATCTTAATTTTTGCCTTTTCAAGTATGACACACTTTGTAAAAACAGTCAAAAACACTTCACTGCATCATATAGCCAGGTAGGATAGACTGTTGCACATGCAGCATGCTAGTATAGGTTGCATGTTCACTGCACCACCAACCAAGTTAGCGTTGTACCTAAAAATGTATTACTGATTAAAAATGAGTGAACAAACTGCACCAGGAGAAATACTGAGACCACCAGCCTCACAGACCAAGTAATTCGATTAGATTTAATTGCTACACGTGGCTCATCCTCACTCACATGGAGGTAGTTTGGCTTTGGAAAAGATTTTACATTTACAGCATTTAGCAGACGCCCTTATCCAGAGCGACTTACAATTGATACAGTCTTACAATCCAAGCAATTGTGGGTTAAGGGTCTTGCTCAAGGACCCAACAGTGGCAGCTTGGCAGAGGCGGGATTTGAACCCGGGACCTTCTGGTCCAGAGTCCAGTACCTTACCCGCTAGGCTACCACAGTCCCATCTGCAAACTATGTTGGAAATCGGTTGCTGTTAAAGACAGCTCTACAATTAACTTATTTCACCACCTACAAACTAACCACAGTGGTGAAAATGAAGATTATGACAAACTTCAAGAGTCATAATACAAAAGTTCCTTACAACAAGAAAAGCACACAACTTCTACTGTAGTTTATAATATGTATTTAGAATTGTTTTTACCTAGTTATAGGAACACTATAGCTTACTTGCGGGATAAGTAATAATCCACTGGCTGTCCTCTACTGTATTCATTGATTTTTAATGTCAGTATTCGTTTTGGTTTGGTTTTGGTAGAAAACATGTCAATATTTACAAAAATGCCTTACAAGACACAATCTTTACCAACATTTCTATTCAAACATGTATTCTACTTGGTTTCTTCTTTAGTTATCTTCAGTAATTTTTTTATTTAATATTTTTATTTAATTGTTTATTGTAGATAAAAAATACAAAAAACATTTCAGACACCGTAATGCACAGTCTCTAAAAGTACCATGACGGTATCATTATAAATATTCATATGGAATTTTTTTTACCAGTTGTCCAACAAAACAAGCTGAGAGAAATGTCTTCAAAAAATAAAATTTTTTATTGTTTTTTTTTTCTGCAAACATACAGTGGGGCAAAAAGTATTTAGTCAGCCACTGATTGTGCAAGTTCTCCTACTTAGAAAGATGAGATAAGTCTGTAATTTTCATCGTAAGTACACTTCAGCTATGAGAGACAAAATGAGGAAAAAAATTCCAGGAATCACATTGTAGGATTTTTTAAGTATTTAATTGTAAATTATGGTGGAAAATAAGTATTTGGTCAATAACAAAAGTTCAACTCAATACTTTGTAACATAACCTTTGTTGGCAATGACAGAAGTCAAACGTTTCCTGTAAGTCTTCACCAGGTTTGCACAAACTGTAGCTGGTATTTTGACCCATTCCTCCATGCAGATCTCCTCTAGAGCAGTGATGTTTTGGGGCTGTTGCGGAGCAACATGGACTTTCAACTCCCTCCACAAATATTCTATGGGGTCTGCTGACTGGCTAGGCCACTCCAGGACCTTGAAATGCTTTTTACGGAGCCTTCGTTGCCCGAGCGGTGTTTTTGGGATCATTGTCATGCTGGAAGACCCAGCCACGTTCCATCTTCAATGCTCTCACTGATGGAAGGAGGTTTTGGCTTAAAATCTCACGATACATGGCCCCGTTCGTTCTTCCCTTAACACGGATCAGTCGTCCTGTCCCCTTTGCATCCACACCCATGCTTCACAGTAGGTATGGTGTTCTTGGGATGCATCTTCTTCCTCCAAACACGACAAGCTGAGTTTTTACCAAAAAGTTCTATTTTGGTTTCATGTGACCACATGATACTCTCTTAATCCTCTTCTGGATCATCCATATGCTCTCTGGCAAACTTCAGATGGGCCTGGACATGTACTGGCTTAAGCAAAGGGACACACCTGGCATTGCAGGATCTGAGTCCCTCTCAGCATAGTGTGTTACTGATGGTAGCCTTTGTTACTTGGTCCCCAGCTCTCTGCAGGTCATTCATCAGGTCACTCTCCGTGTATTTCTTGGAATATTTGCTCACCCGTTCTCATGATCATTTTGCCCACGGGATGAGATCTTGCGTGGAGCCCCAGATTGAGGGAAATTATTAATGGTATGTCTTGCATTTTCTCACAATTGCTCCCACAGTTGATTTATTCACACCAACCTGCTTGCCTATTGTAGATTCACTCTTCCCAGCCTGGTGCAGGTCTACAATTTTCTTCCTGGTGTCCTTAGACAGCTCTTTGGTCTTGGCCATGATTGAGTTTGGAGTCTGACTGTTTAAGGCTGTGGACAGGTGTCTTTTATACAGATAACGAGGTCAAACAGGTGCCATTAACACAGGTAACAAGTGGAGGACAGAAGACCTTCTTAAAGAAGAAGCTACAGGTCTGTGAAAGTCAGAAATCTTGCTTGTTGGTAGTTGAAGTGTACCTATGATGAAAATTACAGACCTCTCTCATCTTTCTAAGTACAAGAACTTGCACAATCAGTGGCTGACTAAATACTTTTTTGCCCCACTGTATTAGTAAATCACCCACAACATGCAAAACTTAGAAAATTATATTCAGCTGTTCAAGCAAATTACTGTTTACTTGAGATTCAAGTTTAGTTAGACAGAAATGAACACCATGGGAAATAACACTACAATGTTTATATCTCGTGGAAATCTCATGCTCACAAAACGGCGAGCAAAACCCACTGAATTACACCAACATTAATGACTAACAGCCTGACTATACAAACAGTCTATAAATCAACAACCTCAGTTTGACTATAGCGTTCCAGTTAGGTGATTAATTACCCAAAATTGTTCAAAGCTATTAAAACTACAGGCTATGGAGGTAACAGAGAGGATCAGTTTCACAATATGATTTGTATTAGTAGCTATAAATCACTGTGGTACCCGGAAGAGCATACTTAGAATGCAAACTTCTTACAGACTGTGTGGTAATTTCTGAAGATATCAAGTCCCAGCTCTTACCCATAGCACCTAATACCATAGGCTCCAGAATTATTGTAACTCTTGGCTTATTGGTTACCCTATAACTCTTGGTTACGTCTTGGTTAATTTGATTATTCGCATAATGAAAATATGGAAAACATCTAATATTGAATTAAAGTACATTTATTAACAAAATAAGCTGATATAGAGTGCTTCTCACAAATATTAGCACCCCTGAAAATATGAACAAACAGGCTCTAAAAACAGGAAAACACATTTGAGGAAAACATTTTTCTTTCATGATAAGACTTTGTTTTGTTTTCTTTCAATTATGGAACTTCAAATAAAGGGTACATTTTTGTTAATGCTTCAAATGTATAAGCAATAAAGAATGTTTTTTTACAGCCAGTTCTGCCAGGGGTGCCAATATTTGTGGAGGGCCATATATGCTGATATTATATATATAATATTCATAACTGGTAAGAATTTACTTTTTAAATGCATCTAAACATTTAGGTGAACTCCAAAAATATGTACTGTATATAGAAACGAAATAAAACAACAAAGTTTTCATTATTTTCTTCAATTCCTTTCAAAAATACTTTAATTAAAATATTGATTTCTCTTATATTTTCAGTGTGAAATTAGGCAAAATAAACATTTTATTTCCCAATTACCTTATAACCAATCTTAACCCTGGGGTTCCAATAATTCTGCAGCTGACTGTAGCTTGAAGCAGATGTAAGTGTTGTGTTGAGAAGGATGTACTCCTGAGCCCTTGAGCTACAGCACAGCTCCAGCCAACTCATTACAGAGTTCCACGACCGATACTAACACCAGTCCATTCAGGCAGCACCGTCATGGAGCTGTGAGGCCAGAGTCTGCTCAGTCTGCCCGTGAGCACTGACACAGAGCGAGACTGCCATGGAAACCTTTCCTCATCCCACCCCGCTATGTCTCTCTGGCCCCAATGGATCTCTTAACTGTTACAGTGACAAATAGCAAAGCTAAAAACAGAATGTGATCTATGATGCTCTGTGTTTTACAGTGGATTATAATTAATCTTTAATGAACACTAGAAGAGCAGAGAGGACAATGACCCCTTAACATCCAGATAATGACAGAAGGGAGATATGGGAATATGATCGTGTTTAGCCTCTAAGTGTCCAGGTGGTTTTCTAAATCAGTTTGACTATTAAACTAGCAAGGGTTGTCCAGATGAACTCTTCAAATGTAGTGGGAATGAACTGAACTACTATTTTAACAATCATTATTATTTTTAACTCTCTTTAAAAACTGGAAAATTAACCATATTATTTTCTGGGATTTATGGTGGACACTAAAACAAAAGCCCAGTGTTCAATCCCCAGCACTGTCAAGCTGCCATCCTCAATTGCTTGGAATCATACACTGTAAGAAGATATCAGATGTAACCTGCTCTGGATAATAACTGCTAAAGCACTGATGTAAACAAATGTATATTGTACTCTGTGTAACCCTTATTTTACGAAATTTTAATAACCCCTTATTTTGCCTTATTTTGCCCTTGTTACCATAATTACTAAATAATTACATTTAATTCTATTTTATTTAATGACCCTCTTCTCTTACATTTCGTAAAAAGTGTTGAATAATTGTCTAGCAGTAGCACAGCTCTGTCAAATAGTGCCGACTGCAAGGTCAACCGCAGGTATAGCTCTATAAGTGCAAAAATTTTAAATATGTTTCCATAACAACAGTAACAGGGGATTATTTAACAGGCACTCCTGCATCTGACTTGCACATTAAAAACACTGCCTGTAATCATTTCTGTTTCCTTTTAAAATTGTCTGACCACGGAGAAAATAATAAATAAGACAAAGGTGACTGATGTTGAAGGATCACGTTTCTGTTTTATAGCTTCACAATGAAGGCTAGTATAAACGGATAAACAGTAAACCATTCTTTTTTAGCTTTCACTTTTTCACTTTTCAGAAGAGTAGCAACGTTACAACAGTTAAACAACAAAACAACGTATATATGAATTGCCATGGATTTGGAATGTGATATTTCATGTCAGCTGACCAGAAACACCAGTGGCTAGACTGTGTCCAAAATCTCTCCCATCCTGTTCATACTACATAATCGGTGTGGATTTCTGTATTCTGGTTTCTTCTTTTCTGGCTTCTGGCTTTGCATATACTCAAATCTCCTATTGGTCCCATTTATCCATACATTATAGTGAAATTCCGAAACTAATATTACCATACAGATTTAATTTCCACTGTCGTGGCCTAGCGGTTAAGGTACTGGACTATGGACCAAAAGGTCCAGGGTTCAAATCCCACCTCTGCCAATCTGGCCACTGGTGGGTCCTTGAGCAAGGCCTTAAACCCACAATTGCTTGGATTGTAAGATTGTCTCAATTGTAAGTCGCTCTGGATAAGGGCATCTGCTAAATGCTGTAAATGTAATGTAAATGTAAATTCATATTTAATGATACTATGGTACACTCTACTAATAAACACTGTGTAAAAAAAAATATTGTCTACAATAGCATAGCTCTGACAATTAGTGCCAACTGCAATAGATGCAGGTAAGTGCACTTATTAAAATCCGTTTCCATAAGAACAAGTAACGGAGTTATAAACAAGTCTGTAATCAGTTCTGCTCCTTTAATTGTCTGACACAGACACAAAAAAAGAGAGAAAGGTGACTGCTGGTGAAGGATTGACTGTTTATAGCTTCACAATGAATGCTAGTATAAACGGATAAAAAGTAAACATTCTTTAACAAAGAAAATGTGCCAGTGTGCTGTGGCATTCACGTTACAAAGCGTTCAGGGTGGTCATGGCAATATCTTTACCTGGAAATTGCCTCTTTAACTTTAACAGCCCACCACATCATTCCTTTACATAATGACTAGGATTTTGATGTGCCGTCTGTGGTACATTTATCACAGTACAGAACCCCATTGTCCAAATCGACCTTATTCTTCAAAATGGCTCAGACAGTGAATATTTGAATAGCAGGAGCCTCTATCCATTATTTTATGGGACAATTCATGACTCATTCCAATATACTCCAAAGTCAAACCTATTTTCAATTATGTCAGTGTAATAGAGTGTGCAGCCTTTCTGACTGGCCCTCTTGTCTGAATGTTATCTGTGGATTGGATGGAGCGTTGTCCCTATAACAGGAGCAGGTCTCCATTATCATGTGTAAGAGAGCACTAGTGCTCATGTGCTCTCCTGGCCCACAACGTGTTCCTTCTAGAGCTACAATATAAACCAAACCACCATTAGCTCATAGTTAACCACTGACTATTATGGAAGCCATTAAGAACTCCATCTATTTCTGCTTTTTTCCAGATTCCAGTTTGTTACAATGGGTTTGTGCTTTAGATAGCAGGTTGGACTGTAGTGGGGTTGGACTGTATTTCCATATCAATCTGTTATTACCGACCTATAAAATGCTACTTTTTAAAAATATTATTTGGCATAATTAAAATGGCACAACAGAACCAGAAATATAACTAATTTAAGATTAATATGACATTTATGTAGTTACAATTAGGTCAAACATGTAACGTCTAACACTAGACAAATCATATGGATGACAAAACAAATGACTGAATACATGAATAACATCGCAGAGGAGGGAATGGCATGAGAATCAGGACAGAGGTAGGTTGTAGGCGAAAGAAAACAGGTGTGTTTTAAGGTTAGATTTGAATGTAGACAAAGATTCTGACTGATGAATTTGTAAAGATTTAGAAGAGTTCCAGAGGCGTGGATCAAGTATGGACAAAGTTAAAAAGCTAAAGCTACGGATACTGAAAGTGGGAGTGGTGAGTGGCCCATTTGTTGAAGATCTGAGAGTAAGTTTAGGTTTGTAGGGTTGCAGAAGGTCAGATAGGTAGGAAGGAGCAAGATTATTGAGAGCTTTGTATGTTAGTAGAAGAATTTTAAACCAGATTAGGTATTTCATAGGAAGCCAGTGGAGACTGTAGAGAGCTGGCATAATGTGTTGATGTGACCGGGCGTGAGAGAGAACATGAGCAGCGAAATTCTGAACCATGTGAAGTTTATGAAGTAGTGAAGAGCTAATGCCTGCAAGAAGAGTGCTACAGTAATCTAAGAGGCTAAAAATGAAAGCCTGAACAAGAGTTTCTGCTGTCAACTTGGACAGAGATGGTCTGATTCTAGCTATATTGCGAAAATGAAAGTAAAAGGTCTTAATCAGAGAATGGACGTGATCTGAAACTGACGTTTTAATGAGTATGCCAACTGGTGCTTTACCACAGTCGAATCATAGGCTACGGCGACAGGAATCAGATACAAGTTTGCACATGCGCTGGATGTCCATTTTTTCGTTTGAGCATGACAAAGTGAAGTCCATAAAGAAATGCTTTGCTAAGCTTGATGTGAGTCTGGCACGGAGCCCACACTTCAATCTCATGCAACACCTTGGGAATTGAACCGGAACACTGGCAGCAAGCCAGAACTTATCGTCCACTATCAGGAGCACTAATGTTCTTGTGGCTGAATGAAAGAAAATCCCACAAATCAAGTTCCTTAATCTAGGAAAGCCTTTTCAGAAGAGTGGAAGGTGTTACAACACTCAAACAGTAACAAGTATATATGAAAGGCCATAGTTTTTGGATGTGATATTTCAAGGTCAGGTGTCCTGAGCAGTACTAGACTGTGTCCAAACTCTATGAACTGTTCATACTACATAATTTGTGTGCTCTCTGTACTCTGGCAGGGACTTTTGCATATACTCAAATCTCACCTCTGTTCCAAATTCTCAGTGGATTTTCAGTATACTGAAAATCTGTTATTACAGTCCTGTTAATTGCCAATAGACTACTTATTTTTGGCATAATTAAAATGACTAAATCACACTAGTAATGCCAGTTTAGCAGAGAAAAAAATAAATATGGCCTAGACTTTTATTTATGATATTTTTGACCCCATATAGGGATAGAGCTAAGCCACATGACAATGCATGAGTAAATGCACCAAAGATGCACCTATAGCCGATTAATATCTGATTGCTCAAACCACTTTATGAGGTTTGACATGCACTGAAGCCAAAACCAACCCAATACTTTACGACATGACATACACATCAATGAGTGCATTTACATGCATTTAATAATCGAATTACTGCAGATTTTGTCAGTAATCGAATCAGCAAGTATACATGCACTTGAGTAATCAGATAATGGGAAACCTCCAGGCAATACATGACTCAGACAATAATCACATTTTTACTTTGCAACCAGTCAATAATCTCACAAAATGATGTGCCGAAACTTCAAACTTTTAATATTAAATAATCAAATTCTTCATTTTCCAGAGCAAAAACTGGTTTGAGTCTCAAGAAGGTGTTCGATAGCTGTTTAGTGGGTGCTGTGTTTAATTCTGGGGTTGCCAGATCCCATGAGTTTAAAAAAACAACCAAGTCTATGGAAAATAATCTCAAATGTAGCAAGGTCTCTGAGAAATAAGCAGACCTGGCAACTGTGTTTCACTACTGTAGGGCTGGACAATTAATCGAAAATTAATCAAAACCGACATTCAGGACCATTAACCGACAATCTTGCCCATGTCAATGAAAAGGATTCAACAACACGGAAAGAAAGAAATAATGCCATATACTACTACAGTGGTGCTTGAAAGTTTATGAAACCTTTAGAATTGTCGATATTTGCGCATAAATATGACCTAAAACATTATCAGATTTTCACACAAGTCCTAAAAGTAGATAAAGAGAACCCAGAACAAAGAAAACAAATGAAACAAAAATATTATACTTGGTCATTTATTTATTGAGGAAAATGATCCAATATTACATATTAGTGAGTGGCAAAAGTATGTAAACCTTTGCTTTCAGTATCTGGTGTGACCCCCCTGTGCAGCAATAACTGCAACTAAACGTTTCCTGTAACTGTTGATCAGTCCTGCACACTGGCTTGGAGGAATTTTATCCCATTCCTCCGTACAGAACAGCTTCAGCTCTGGGATGTTGGTGGGTTTCCTCACATTAACTGCTCACTTCAGGTCCTTCCACAACATTTCCATTCCACTTTGACTTGGCCATTCCAAAACATTAACTTTATTCTTCTATAACCATTCTTTGGTAGAATGACTTGTGTGCTTAGGGTTGTTATTTTGCTGCATGACCCACCTTCTCTTGAGATTCAGTTCACGGACAGATGTACTGACATTTTCCTTTAGAATTCTCTGATATAATTCAGAAGTCATTGTTCCATCAGTCATGGCATACCATCCTGACCCAGATGCAGCAAAACAGGCCCAAACCATGAGACTACCACCACCATGTTTCACAGATGGGATAAGGTTCTTATGCTGGAATGCAGTGCTTTCCTTTCTCCAACATAATACTTTTCTTTTAAACCAGAAAGTTCTATTTTGATCTCATCCATCCACAAAACATTCTTCTAATAGCTTTCTGGCTTGTCCATGTGATCTTTAGCAAACTGCAGATGAGCAGCAATGTTCTTTTGGAAAGCAGCGACTTTCTCCTTGCAACCCTGCCATGCACACCATTGTTGTTCAGTGTTCTTCTGATGGTGGATTCATGAACATTAATATTAACCAATGAGAGAGAGTTACCCTGGGGTCCTTTGTGATCTCACCAACTATTACACGCCTTGCTCTTGGAGTGATCTTTGTTGGAGGGTAACAATGGTCTTAAATTTCCTCCATTTGTACACAATCTGTCTGACTGTGAATTGGTGGAGTCCAAACTCTTTAGAGATGGTTTTGTAACCTTTTCCAGCCTGATGAGCATCAACAACTCTTTTTCTGAGGTCTTCAAGAATCTCCTTTGTTCGTGCCATGATACACTTCCACAAACATGTGTTGTGAAGAGCAGACTGTGATAGATCACTGTTCTTTTAAATAAAACAGGGTGTCCACTCACACCTGTTGTCATCCCATTGATTGAAAATACCGGACTCCAATTTCACCTTCAAATTTACTGCTAATCCTAGAGGTTCACATACTTTGCCACTCACTAATATGTAATATTGGATCATTTTCCTCAATAAATAAATGACCAAGTATAATATTTTTGTTTCATTTCTTTAACTGGATTCTCTTTATTTACTTTTAGGATCTGATGATGTTTTAGGTCATATTTATGCAGAAATATAGAAAATTCTAAAGGGTTCACAAACTTTCAAGCACCACTGTACATCATGAAGGATGATTTCAACTGGTTGAAATATTCAATAAACAGTCATAAATACTTCATATGTGTGTTTCCTTCAGTTATTTTAAAATCACAACAATATGCAATTTTTCATTAGACAAAAAACTCAGTTATAATAGTTGGGCATAGCATATTTACAGTACAAACTTTGTCAGTGAACTATAGGCAAGAGAGCAAAAAAACAACAAAAACATCTTTCAGTAATCATAATCAAGGTAGAATGTTCAAGCAATCATGATACTGATTTGAGGTCATATAGCCCAGCACTACACTCTTGTGTTACATTTGTGTGCATGCACAGACTGAAATAAAATCGACTGAAATTGTAGTATGGGCATATATGCTCTGATAAATCTGATTACTGAGCTTAAATCCAGCTCTCTTTATTGGACTTCTTAATCTGATTTCTAGATTGGAGTGTACTGTATACATGACCAATTGAATAATCAGATAACAGCAAAAATCAGATTATGTTCAGATTATTAAGTGCATGTAAAACGCAATGATCCATCACTGCATGCCCAGCCAAACAATCAAAGACGACATGCAGAGCGTGAGAATGCAGGAAACTTTTCAATTTACAGTGGCGTGAAAAAGTGTTTGCCCCCTTCCTGATTTCCTAATTTTTTGCATGTTTGTCACACTTAAGTGTTTCAGAACATCAAACCAATTTAAATATTAGTCAAATACAACACAAGTAAACACAAAATGCAGTTTTTACATGAAGGTGTTTATTATTAAGGGAGAAAAAAATCCAAACCTGCATGCCCCCCCCTTATTAAAACACAACTTAACTATGGTTTATCACACCTGAGTTCACAGTCTCTAGCCACACCCAGGCCTGATTATTGCCACACCTGTTCTCAGTCAGGACATCACTTAAATAGGACCTGCCTGACAAAGTGAAGTACACCAAAAGATCCTTAAAAGCTACACATTGTGCCAAGATCCCAAAGAAAATGCAGGAACAATTGAGATCTATCAGTCTGGAAAGGGTTGTAAAGCCATTTCTAAAGCTTTGGGACTCCAGCAAAACACCACAGTGAGAGCCATTATCCACAAATGGCAAGGACATGGAACAGTGGGGAACCTTCCCAAGAGGACAGGCCCGACTGACCAAAAACTTACCCCAAGAGCGCAGCGACGGCTCATCCAAGAGGTCATAAAGACCCACAACAAACATCCAAAGAACTGCAGGCCTCACTTGCCTCAGTTAAGGTCAGTGTTCATGCCTCCACCATAAGAAAAGACTGGGCAAAAAATGGCTTGCATGGCGAGTTCCAAGACGAAAACCACTGCTGAGCAAAAAGAAAATTAAAGCTTCGTCTCAATTTTTCCAGAACACATCTTTGATGATCCCCAAGACTTTTAGGAAAACATTCTGTGAACTGACGAGACAAAAGTTGAACTCTTTGGAAGGTGTGTGTCCCATTACATAACACAGCATTTCAGAAAAAGAACATTATACCAACAGTAAAATATGGTGGTGGTAGTGTGATGGTCTGGGGCTGTTTTGCTGCTTCAGGACATGGAAGACTTGCTGTGAATAAATGGAACTATGAATTCTGCTGTCTACCAAAAAATCCTGAAGGAGAATGTCCGGCCATCTGTTCGTGACCTCAAGCTGAAACGCACTTGGGTTCTGCAGCAGGACAATGATCCCAAACACACCAGCAAGTCCACCTCTGAATGACTGACGAAAAACAACATGAAGACTTTCGAGTGGCCTAGTCAAAGTCCTGACCTGAATCCTATTGAGATGCTGTGGAATGTCCTTAAAAAGGCCGTTCATGCTCAAACTCTCCAATGTGGCTGAATTGAACATTTCTGCAAAGATGAGTGGCCAAAATTCCTTCACAATGCTGTAAAAAACTCATTGCAAGTTATCGCGAACACTTGGTTGTTGCTGCTAAGGGTGGCCCAACCAGTTATTGGGTTTAGAGGGCAATCACTTTGTCACACAGGGCCATGTAGGTTTGGATTTTTTTTCTCCCTTAATAATAAACACCTTCATTTAAAAACTGCATTTTGTGTTTACTTGTGTTGTTTTTGACTAATATTTAAATGAGTTTGATGTTCCCAAAACACTTAAGTGTGACAAACATGCAAAAAAATAGGAAATCAGTAAGGGGGCAAACACTTATTCACACCACTGTATATCCTCAATTTGGACAATTTGACAAGTAAGTATAAATGCATGTGGTTAAAATCTTATCAAGACACAACTCAGATAGAAGATGCATGAAAAGACCAAGTGTAAAAGCGATATTTGATGGCCGGCCAGACATGAGTACTGTCCATTAGCATGAGACACAATCAAATTTGTGGTTGTCCATCACAGAGTATAGCATATGTTTGCTGTTGCAGTGCCAGTGAATGATTACCCCCACCCATGATCCTCCCCGCCTTCAGACACAGTCCATCTGTGTATGACTCCTAACTTTTCCAAAATGTACTGCTGGGAATCGAACCCAGGTCTCTGTGGTGGAATTGCTGCTTTACCAGCTGAGTGCCCACCCACTGTTTCTGTTATTGCCAGTTAAGCAGCCATTGCAGCATGTGGTGTTGATGATGAATAATCATAAAAACAAGCCAAAACCAAAGTAGAGAGTTCACATGCAGAATAACAAGCAGATTTCTCCACATCAAAGGAGTGTGTGGTTGTACGTCTGTATCTCTCTGACCTTATGCCTGTGCAGACATAATGGTTCTGCATAAACACACCATACAGACTCATTCACTACCCAATTACATATCTCACGATGGGCCTAAGTGGAGTTGGGCCTAAAGCGCTAGGAATTGCTCAGAAACAACAGCATAAGAATTAAACATCTTAAAAGAAAGCAACAATCATTGTGTGTATGAATATTGCCCGTCATGTATATGCATAACCGTGTGCAGAAGATGGCAGATGAGTGGCACACAATAAATGGAGGTGTTAATCGGGACCCTGTCTGTGAATACAGGCTGCAGGGAACCAATGGAACTGATAAAAACAACATGAATGATTCATTGGGCAATAAACCTTTAAGTGTGATTTAAAACGTCATGTCGAGTTTGTCATAGTCATGTTCTTGTGTTGTTTTGCTGTTTCTCTGCGGCCAGGATATAATAAAAATCTTCTGCTAAAAAGAACAAACACAAGATTGAAATGTTCTTCGATTATGTATGTAGAAAATGACTCTTCACAGTCAATGCTTCGACTGGAATCATATTATACTGTAATAAATTAGGTGTTTTTTACATTTATTACTGTCAGCTTCATATTAAATTAACTACTGCACCTTCTGACATATCAGATAAATTGTATATTTGACCAAATTTCTTTGAAATCATGGAAGAAACAGTGTTGTTATCTAGTGTAACTATAATTATAGTCCAGAACACAATAAAACCACAAAAACCGTGGACCTAAAACCAACATTTTTAACGAGTACGCTAACTGGTGTATTTGCCATAGAAGATTTGTGGGTTTCACCGGCAGTCACCAAAGCCACCCTTGTCACCATAGTTGCTTAAAATTCCTAATATTAATATCAATGCTTCAGCATACAGTGACATTCTGGAAAAATGCATGCTTCCAAATTTGAAGCAACAGTTTGGGGAAGGCCCTTTCCTCTTTGAGCATGACAAAGTGAAGTCCATAAATAAACGCTTTGCTAAGCTTGATGTGGAACAACTCCAGAGTCTGGCACAGAGCCCTCACTTCAATCCCTTGCAACACCTTGGGAATTGAACCGGAACACTGGCAGTCAGCCAGAACATATCGTCTACTATCAACTAATGGTCTTGTGGCTGACTGGAAGAAAATCCCACAAATCAAAGTCTAGGAAAATCCCAAAGTCCAGAAAAGCCTTCTCAGAAGAGTAAAAGGTAAAACAGTAAAACAGCAACAAGATCCATCAATATCCTACATCATCCTTATTAAAGGTCATTGTTTTGGATGTGATTTCACTGTGAGGTTTCCTGAAACTGTACTAGACTGTATGTCAGATCTGGCAAAAATTATGCCCCTTTTCATATTACATAATTGGTGTGCTTTTAGTAAACATAGCAGGAATAAAGTCCATTCCGGATAAAACAGGTCATAGGTGTAAGCACAGCTCAGATCAGAAGCCAGTCCATTGCAAGGCAGGCAGAGGTCGCAGTTGGAACGATGGGGGACGTTCCCCCATGCGGTGTCTTATCCCTCAGGCATGTGCCCACGTGTGATGCCCGGCCCAGCCAGAAGGTTTTTGTTTATTGTTTATTTGGTTTATTTAACCTTGCTGTCAGGGCCCAGAAGGTAATGTTGTCAGTCTAAGTTATTGCAATGTACCTTACCTTCATTGTTAAATTCTCTCTTTTGGCTCACTTACTGAACAGGAAAAAACAGCACAGTTACAGCAAACTGTGAATGATCACCAGAAAAGCAGAACATACATGGTCTCTTACCAAACTGGTAATCTACCAAATTGCTTGAAAAGAGAGAATGCCATTTACAGAAAAGCTCTTACTGAGACATAATTAGCATATCTATTGTGGTATTGGGAAGAAGAACCAAAAATCATGCTTATTGTGAATGAGTTTCACTTTACTTATGCACTGGCCCGTAAGCACTAAATGCCTGTAATGGTGATAGGCTCGTATAATGGGGAGAATTGAGGGAGCTATAGCCACTGAGCCTGCTTACTGGCTCATGGTATATAATAAAACATAAACCACATAAAATGCATAAAGTTAACTGATGCACATAAAAGCAATACAGAAACATAACTATGGACAAAGAGAAAACGGATAATAAAGAAACAGCAGGCATGCTAAAAGCAACCGAGGATACCCCAAACTCCATACACCAGTTGGAGAGGATGCTGATGCCACATCTACTTTAATAGAAACTAATGAATAATCCTAGATTTCCGTTTAACACAACAGCAAATATAACTAGCCAGTCAGTAGAGAGACTGTAGCTCTTAATATCTCTTGATAACTTTTACCACTAATAGTAGTAATGACTTGAAGTGAAATGAAATGATGAAAAGTTTCCTTGACAAAATGGAGAACAAGTGAGAGGTAATTCAGAATGTGCTAACCCACTCAAGACACTCATACAGAGATGCCACTCTGCTGAGTTATATTACATGGTTCAATCCAAGGAGTTAAAATCCTTGCTCAAGCAACTTTGCAATTTTAGATTATCTTCCAATATCAATGGACAATCCCAAATTGAGCAAGCCTAGGGTGACAGTGGCAAGGAAAAACTCCCTAAACGTTATAAGGAAGAATCTTGGGAGGACCAAGCCTCAAAAAGGGACCCAACCTCCTTTATTCTTGATAAATGTAAGAATAAAACCTCAACCATCTAATCAATAGTCCAGCATCTTATCCACTGTGCCACCCCTGCCCAAGGAAGTTTTATTGCCAAGATTTCAGAAAAGGCTCTAACTTAGTGGAAAACTCTTATATAAAAATAAACCATATACACAAGATATTTTAGTCAGGATGTAAGCCCTATCATAGCACAGAAACAGTTCTGATTAAAGTAGTAAAATCTATAATTGGCCTCTGACCAAGGGTTAGTCTTATATATTTATGATGTTATGTTTATTTTATATTGTAGTGCTTCATGTTAGAAGAAAAAAAACTAATCACTGTAGCACACACAATGCCATTTTAGTATTACTTCGCATATTCTCCCTAGCTGTTGGTGTGGATATAGGGTTTTTCACTATAATGGTTTTGTATGGTAATTATAATGTGGTTGTAATGGTTTAAAAAAAACTAAAACATTTTGAAAAAAACAGTTTGCTGATGTCCTGGCTCATATCCATAGACTGAATTAAAACAGAGAAAACAAAAATGCCTTTATTCCTATTTTAAATGCAGTCATGATATTTGTACTCCATATACTTACTAGTCTACAGAGAACAGTGAGTCTAAGTAAACATATAGTGTACATACATCATGACCACAAAGTTAAACAAATAAAGCATGATCAATAATATTACCATTACCAATACACAGTAAAACCTCAAGAAATAGTGAGTTATATGCCGTCAGAGTCCACAAAACATTCTTTAATGAGTGACACTCTCAGGTCTTTTCCAGATGATACAGCCAGACAGGGGTAATTCAGACTAGACAAAACTATAAAGCAGAGCTTCTTTGTAGCTCCGATTTGAACTTGGCTGCACCACATGGTCACTCATTAATATATTCTCCAGACCACACTCAACAAAGCAGCTGCACTAATAGAAAATAAATGCACAGCATGGCACTTCTTGACAGGTGGGATAAGTAATGCAAGACGAATGAACAATGTTTCTTGAAATACAGTCTGGTTCAGTCTTATACCCTTGAGTAAAGGGAACAGAATTGCTAGGAAGTGATGAATATGTACAGTGGGCTACAAAGCCATACCTTGTGTGATACAGTACAAAGGATTTACATGAAGGGTATGGAGATCAGAATGAATGGGTTGTATGAAGTACTTCAAAGAAACTGCAGGCCAAATTTAGTAATGTAATACTGTTAGGATGAATAATATGCTGTTTTTCTCATTAGTAATATTGACTGAAGATCTGTGCTAGCCTCACACAAAGATTTGGTTCATATCACTCCCCATAATACTCTGTAGAGACAGAGTCTGTGAACTCAAGCCCTATCCAGGAGATAGCTGGTACATTTTCCTCTCCATGTCTACCTCCAATGAGAAGTCGATAAAGTACAGATTCTTTGAGGGGAAGAGACAGAGGTGTTGCTAGGATGTCATCTTTGGGTGGGCAACAACAAAACTGTTGCTTTTCCCAGCTAGGGTATGTAAACAAGGGCATTGTTTAATTTTGAAGTGATGAGCAAAAGGAATACAATTACAGCATCCAATTTCTGTATGGGGGTCTGGGGATATTACATAGTGGAAAAATGTGGTGATAATGTAATAGAAGAACACTGAATAAGCACATCCACACCTTCAAAATGGTCATTAGGAAAGCACTGCATTTTTAATGACTTGTGACAAAATTACAGATAACTATGACTCAAAGATATAATGGTGATTTTTTTTGGTGAGTTCTCATCAAAGAAAACAGATTCGCCTCCAGTATGAGAAAACAAATCCCCACTGAATTCCTGATGCTGTCTCCATTTCTGTGGAATCCAAAAGGTGGAGAGGTTAGTGCTTTCCCCATGCAAACCTCTCTGTCCAGGCCTGTTAGACAAATTACCAAGTGGGATTCATGCTACTAAATTAGCAGGGGGCTACTATAAAACCTGAGTGAGGACACAGCTTACAGACAGGAAGTCTCTTAGATCCCTACAGCAGTTCTAGTGAGTGTGGAAATCATGGCTGTGTAATTGTTTTCTAGAATAACAACATTCATTTTAACCCCAAATCAGAGAGAGGAATATGCAGACAGAATGAACCCAAGATATTTCATGTTTTTTTGTTGGTCAACTTCATTTCATTTGTTAAGATAAAGCCTTTCCTGCATTTCAGACATTTACATTACAGTACATTTACAGCATTTAGCAGATGCCCTTATCCAGAGCGACTTACAATTGGTACAGTCTTACAATCCAAGCAACTGTGGGTTAAGGGCCTTACTCAAGGACCCAACAGTGGCAGCTTGGCAGAGGTGGGATTTGAACCCTGGACCTTCTGGTCCAGAGTCCAGTACTTTAACCGCTAGGCCACCACAGACCTGCAATGCCTTCAAAAAAAGCTGGGACATGCACAGTTTAGGGTTACTAATGACCTAAATGAAATAATGAACAGGTGATGTCAACAGGTGATTGTAACCTTGATTTGCTACAAAAGCAGCATCTATGAAAGTTTGAGACTCTGAGGAGCAAGGATGAGTCAACAAATGTGTGAGAAAATGATCTAAATTCTTAAAAATGATGTCAAAGAAATATTAGAAGTGATTTGCATACGTCTCTCTCAACAGTGCAACATATCATTAAACGTTTCAAGCAATCTGGAGAAATTGCAGTGCACAAAGACTAAGGGCACAGGCCGAAACATAACACCCATGATCTCTAATCCCTCAGACGGCACTTCATCAAGAACTGTCATTCATCAATAGCTGATAGAACCACATGGGCAAGGGATTATTTTAGCAAAGCACTACAATATGTAGTCACTTTCCACCTAAAACTTTACTGTGCAAAAAAGAGGCCTTATGATAAACATGTCCAGAAGCGGTGTTGATTTCTCTGGTCTCAGAAGCCATCACTCAGTGGGAATGTGTATTGTAGTCAGATGAATCAGTATTCCAGATTTTGGAATATTCCGTTACCGGAAGAAATGGACACCATGTGCTCTGGACCAAAGACGAAAAAAAACATACAGACTGTGACAAGTCCAAAGGCCAGGATCTGTCATGGTATGGGGTTGTATCAATATCCTTGGCACAGATAATTTACACTTGATGATGGCAGCATACATGAAGAAAAGTACATTGAAATTTTAGAGTAACATGCACTCTATTTCAAGAACATCCATGTATTTTTCAACAAGACAAAGCAAAACCACATTCTGCACACATTACAAAGACATTGTGAAAGAAGAGGGTATGGGTAATGGACTGGCCTGCCTACAGTCCTGACCTGTCCCCAGAAGAGTGTGGAGAATTGAAATGAAAAATGCAAAAAGTACAACCCCGTACTGTGGCACACCTTAACACGCTTTTGCAGGAAGAATAGGACAAAATAATACCTTAAAACACTTCAACGCTTGGTATCCTCTGTAGCTAAAGGTCTTCTAAGTTTTGTGATAAAAAATGGCAACATTATAAATTGTTAAATGCTTTACTGTACCAACTTTTTTGAGAATCGTGTTGCAGGTCTGAGATGCAGCAATGGATGTTTATTAACAAATGAAATGAAGTTGACCAGTTACATACACACGTGGACAGAATTGTTGGTACCCCTCAGTTAATGAAAGAAAAACCCACAATGGTAACAGAAATAACTTTAATCTGTGACAAAAGTAGTAATTAATACAAAGTCTATGAAATGAAATTCAGACATTGCTTTTCAACCATGCTTCAACAGAATTATTTAAAAAAATTAACTAATGAAACAGGCCTGGACAGAAATGATGGTACCCTTAACTTAATATTTTGTTGCACAACCTTTTGAGGCAATCACTGCAATCAAACGATTCCTGTATCTGTCAGTGAGA
>JAJAGP010006072.1:0-25316 GCA_025084515.1 Ancistrus triradiatus | reverse complement strand
TATATATATATATATATATATATATATATATATATATATATATATATATATGAAACGTAAATATATAAATAATATTTTTTATATTTATTGCAGGGAAGCCAGCCTATGAAATCCTAGAGTGTCATCCTTACTGGCCAGGATTTAGCTGGGCTGAAGGATGGATGAAGCAGCATCACCAAATGCAGCTTTACAGAGTTCAGAGGTTGAGGAAGCTACCAGCTGGATGCAGAAGATTTTGAGGAGACATGGCAGAGAGCACAACTTAGGGTCCATGTGGAGAGAGTGCTTGCATGTGTACGCACCAAATACACCATACTAAGGGGGACCATACCAGTGAGCATGGTGCCCCCATGTGAAGGCAAGGATGTGACAAGATTGTGGCTGTGTGCTGTGCCTTGACTAATATGTGCCCAAGTGTTGTTATGAAACCATGAACCATATTATCGGAATATGAAATATATTTGTTGTACTAACAGCATTATTAAAAAAGATGGAAGACCAGTTCAAATCTGAGTCTCTTGTCACAGTTTTACAATTAACTGAACTGCCAGTACAGCACATGTCTTTGTAAACAAGTAACATACAGTGGTGCTTAAAAGTTTGTGAAGTTTGTGAGGCCTACAGTTGCTTAGAAGTTACCTCACCTTTGTGACCTTGTCAACGATTACATGCCTTGCTCTTACCTGACCACTCCTGGGGAGGGTAACAATTCCTGGAATTTCCTCAATTTGTACACAATCTGTCTGATTGTGGATTGGTGGAGTTCAAACTCTTTAGAAATGGTTTTTCAACCTTTTCCAGACTGATGAGCATCAACAACTCTTTTCTGAGGTCCTCAGAATTCTCCTTTGTTCGTGCCATGATACACTTCCACAAACACGTGTTGTGAAGAGCAGACTTTGATAGATTCCTGTTCTTTAAATAAAACAGGGTGCCCACTCACACCTGATTGCCATCCCATTGATTGAAAACACCTGACTCTAATTTCACCTTCAAATTAACTGCTAATCCTAGAGGTTCACATACTTTTGCCACTCACTAATATGTAATATTGGATCATTTTCCTCAATAAATAAATGACCAAGTATAATATTTTGTCTCATTTGTTTAACTGGGTTCTCATTATCTACTTTTAGGACTTGTGTGAAAATCTGATGAAGTTTTAGGTCATATTTATAGAGATACAGTGGGGTAAAAAAGTATTTTGTCAGCCACTGATGCAAGTTCTCCTACTTAGAAACATGAGAGAGGTCTGAAATTTTCATCATAGGTACAACTTCAACTATGAGAGACAAAATGAGAAAAAAAATCCAGCAAATCACATTGTAGGATTTTTAAAGAATTAAATTGTAAATCATGGTAGAAAATAAGTCAAGTCAAGTCGAGTCAGATTTATTTATATAGCGCTTTTTAAAATGGAGCACTGTCTCAAAGCAACTTTACAAGTTTAGATTATCTCCTAATAACTACGTCCAATCCCAAATTGAGCAAGCCTAGGGCAACAGTGGCAAGGACAAACTCCCTGAGTTATAGGAAGAAACCTTGGGAGGACCAAGACTCAAAAAGGGACCCAACCTCCTTGGGCGGCGTAGATGATAAATCTAAGAGCGAAACTAAAGTCATGGAGTAAGTATTTGGTCACCCACAAACAGCAAGATTTTTGGCTCTCACAGACCTGTAACTTCTTCTTTAGGAAGCTCTTCTGTTCTCTACTCGTTAAATGTATTAATGGCACCTGTTTGACCTCATTATCTGTATAAAAGACACCTGTCCACAGCCTCAAACAGTCAGACTCCCATCTCAAGACCAAAGAGCTGTTGACGTCACCAGGACAAAAAATTGTAGACCTGCACCAGACTGGGAAGAGTGAATCTACAATAGGCAAGCAGGTTGGTGTGAATAAATCAACTGTGGGAGCAATTGTAAGAAAATGGAAGACATACAAGACCATTGATAATCTCCCTCGATCTGGGGTTCCACGCAAGATCTCATCCCATGGGGTCAAAATGATCATGAGAACGGTGAGCAAAAATCCCAGAACTACACGGAAGGACCTGTTGAATGACCTGGAGAGAGCTGGGACAAAGGCTACCATCAGTAACACAGAGAGACTCAGATCCTGCAGTGCCAGGCGTGCCCCCCTGCTTAAGCCACTACATGTCCAGGCCCATCTGAAGTTTTCCAGAGAGCATATGGATGATCCAGAAGAGGATTGGGAGAATATCACGTGGTCAGATGAAACCAAAATAGAACTTTTTGGTAAAAACTCAACTCGTCGTGTTGGGAGGAAGAAGAATCCTGAGTTGCATCCCAAGAACACCATACCTACTGTGAAGCATGGGAGTGGAAACATCATGCCTTGGGACTGTTGTTCTGCAGAAAGTCCGTGTTGCCCCAAAACATTACTGCTCTTTGGAAATGTTACTCACGGCAGCTCGTTTAAAATCACCCGTCCACTCTTTGTGTTTGTATGGATTGACTCCGTTAATTTCCTTCATTTTCTCACGCTAGGATTACTTTGCTTCTCCTGATAATGGATCTTGCATTTAATATTCGCACGGTCCATTCGTGTTAATTTTTATTATTATTTCGTCTTGGTCTCCCGAGTTTACCTCAGTTGCTTGGTGTTCTAAAGTTTTGCGACTACTACCCACAGTGCAATGGACCGTGACGTAGTTGCCCATTCTCTATTGGGGCTGAGCGTGCTTAAATGAGACTGGGAGCTCCTCTCCCAGCTATGTAATAAATACATATATACATGTATATGCATACACACATGAATAGGAAAATGTGTAAGCATATACAGTGGGGCAAAAAAGTATTTAGTCAGCCACTGATTGTGCAAGTTCTCCTACTTAGAAAGATGAGAGAGGTCTGTAATTTTCATCATAGTTACACTTCAATTATGAGAGACAAAATGAGGGGGAAAAAATCCAGCAAATCACATTGTAGGATTTTTAAAGAATTTAATTGTAAATCATGGTGGAAAATAAGTATTAGGTCACCCACAAACAAGCAAGATTTTTGGCTCTCACAGACCTGTTACTGTCACACCACGCCCTCCTTCTACCTCCTTCTGTCCCTTCCTCCGGTGATCACCTGCACCTGCCTCTTGTGTTCTAGTTTTTTCCAGCCCTCTATATATACACCTTCTCCTTTCCCAGACTCGGGGCTGAGTCTCGTGGTTCCGTTCTCGACTCCCACGCTATCACCTTCCTAGTCTTGTCTAACTATCCGATTCTCATTTTCAATCGTCTCAATCCAGATCTCGCTCTTAGCCGTGTCGTCTTCCTAAGTCCTTATCTATTCCCTGTATTGTCTCGATCGCGTCTCCTATCTTCAGTTAGCCTTCATTTATCGCTCTCTTACCTAGTCTCTCCGTTCGTCTTTGATTCCGTTCCGTGATCCGCTTGTGCACCTCCTCATCCATATTCTGTCCGTGTATCACTTTGTAAGTTCTGTTGTAAGTTCCTTCGTCAATAAACAACGCCTGAGTTCTGATCCACTCCCTGCGTGTGTTTCCTACCCTTCAGCCGGCATGACAGTGACTTTTTCTTTAGGAAGCTCTTCTGTCCTCCACTCATTACCTATATTAATGGCGCCTGTTTGACCTTGTTAGCTGTATAAAAGACATCTGTCCACAGCCTCAAACAGTCAGACTCCAAACTCAACCATGGCCAAGACCAAAAAGCTGTCAAAGGACACCAGGAAGAAAATTGTAGACCTGCACCAGGCTGGGAAGAGTGAATCTACAATAGGCAAGCAAGTTGGTGTGAATAAATCAACTGTGGGAGCAATTGTAAGAAAATGGACCATTGATAATCTCCCTCGATCTGGGGCCCCACGCAAGATCTCATCCCAAGGAGTCAAAATGATAATGAGAACGGTGAGCAAAAATCCCAGAACTACACGGAGGGAACTGATGGATGACCTGCAGAGAGCTGGGACCAAAGTAGCAAAGGCTACCATCAGTAACACACTATGCCGAGAGGGACTCAGATCCTGCAGTGCCAGGTGTGTCCAGGCCCATCTGAAGTTTGCCAGAGAGCATATGGATGATTCAGAAGATGATTGGGAAAATATCTGTGGTCAGATGAAACCAAAATAGAACTTTTTGGTAAAAACTCAACTCGTCGTGTTTGGAGGAAGAAGAATGCTGAGTTGCACCATACCTACTGTAAAGCATGGGAGTGGAAACATCATGCTTTGGGGCTGTTTTTCTGCAAATGGACAGGACGACTGATCCGTGTTAAGGGAAGAATGAACGGGGCCATGTATCGTGAGATTTTAAGTCAAAACCTCCTTCTATCAGTTAGAGCATTGAAGATGGAACGTGGCTGGGTCTTCCAGCATGACAATGATCCCAAACACATCACTCGGGCCACAAAGGAGTGGCTCTGTAAAAAGCATTTCAAGGTCCTGGAGTGGCTTAGCCAGTCTCCAGACCTCAACCCCATAGAAAATTTGTGGAAATTAGCCCAGCAACAGCCCCAAAACATCACTGCTTTAGAGGAGATCTGCATGAAGGAATGGGCCAAAATACCAGCTACAGTGTGTGCAAACCTGGTGAAGACTTACAGGAAACGTTTGACCTCTTTCATTGCCAACAAAGGTTATGTTACAAAGAACTTTTGGGTACTTGAGTTGAACTATTGTTATTGACCAAATACTTATTTTCCACCATGATTTACAATTAAGTTCTTTAAAAATCCTACAATGTGGTTTCCTGGATTATTTTTTTCAAATTTTGTCGCTCATAGTTGAAGTGTAGATTTCTAATTAGGAGAACTCGCACAATCAGTGGCTGACTAAATACTTTTTTGCCCCACTGTACATGTATATATGGGCGCGAAGTGCGTGTGGATGTGAATAGATAATAAGATGCACCCAAAAAGGAAAGATACTCCTGCCTAGATAAAGACGATCCGTGGTAGGGAACAAACCAGGATGGCGCTGGGGAATGACATGTGCTTTACCATCCACCCACCCAGCTGGTGTGAGGAGGTAAGGAAATGTGAGGCCAGACTAAAGCGCCGTTCTCGGACAGAATCAAACAAAAGATAACATATTACAAAAACATGTCTTGTAATGTGATGAACTGAAATGTTAATAAAGACATCCAGGCACCGGAAAATACTAATGAACCCGGGCTGCATTACCAGCACGGAAGCAAAAGTGACTCGTTCAGATGTGCCGACAGAAACGGCCTGAGTCGACTTGGTAAACGAAGCATGAATCAAAAGCTTGGGCACGCACAATGGCGCTGAGCCCAGCTCGCGGATCACAAAAGAAATGCGCTGATAAAAGATACAGCGGTTGTGATGCAGCAAACGGGGCATAAACGCAAAACCCGACCACTAGTTTAAGCTCACAAATACAGAGTAAATATAATCAATGAATGCTTAGTAGTTAGGAGCGGAAGCCTGCGTCACGGTGACAAGCAGAGATGACGTCACTCAGCGGGAGAAATGCTCAAAGAAACAAAGGAAAGTGCAGCGAACAGGAGACGAAAGCAATACCCGATAGCTAGTACAAGCTCACAAATACTGAGTAAATAAGGTAATCCAGCAGAGCGACTGCAATCACACAAAAACAATAATCCAGACTTGGCTTGTTGTGGCGAGGCGAGGCTGGGCTTGGCTTGACGTGGAGTAGTGTGGCTTGGCGTGGTTTAGCATAGCATGGCATGGAAACACGAACGTGCACATGAACATCGACTAGAGCCGAAATTATGCTACCAACTGGAAATACAAGGAGCTTATATAACAAAATCCCAGCTGCGTGCAGTAGCAATTAACATCAATAACAAATCACCTCCACTTAAAGAAAAAAATGTTCAGCTGCGAGTCAGGATCTGCGGCCATCTTAGTCCCACAACTGCAAAAATAAAACAAAACTCGGAAGCAGGGTACAGATCCTGACAGTGACCCTCCCTTAAGGAGTCCATCCACAGACTCCCAACACCCCCCCAACTCCCAGTGGCGTGTGGTAATATCCGCGGGTTTTTTTCGGGGCGGCCCCTAGGAGAGTCATGGTCGCCACCAGGCACTTGGTTGTCAGTGCAACAGCACCTGACACGGGTGGGTGACGGGAGGCTGGAAGGAGGGCAAGGGTCCGGCCTGGAAGTATTGCGAGGGCGGGTGCTCTAGATGTCCTTGTGGAGAGCTCTGGACCTCCCCAAGGCAAGCCACACGGGAGCAGGCGACCTCTGGCAAGGCCTCTCTGGAACATGCGGTCTCCTGGTAGGCCTCCCTGGAACGGACGCAATCGGCACTGGCACTGGAACGGACGCCTTCGGCACTGGTACTGGAACGGACGACCACGGCACTGGCACTGGAACGGACAACTGCTGGGAAGGCCCCACTGGAATGGGTGGCCTCAGGAAAGGCCTCTCTGGATCGGGCGGCCTCTAGATGGGCCTCACAGGATCAGTTCAGCGCCAGTTGATTTAGCAGAGAGTTAACAAGTGCGTCACGCTCAGAAACTGGGCTATCGCGATCAGGTACAAAACTGCGGGCTACCATGAACTCAAAAACGGGACGTAGTAGTGTGTCGGATTCAGGTATGAGGCTAAGTTGTATAACATGCAAGAAAACAAAGTTAAACTCAGATACAGAGATGACATGCTCAGATACGGAACTATATGATGCTGACAAATCAGACACAGAACCAATAAACTCAGGATCTGAGCCAACAAGCTCAGATACAAAACTAAAGGGCGTATCGTTCTCAAATACAAAACTATCCAATGCTAATGGCACATCTACAGAGTTACGAGGTGTGACATACATGGAAACAAAGTTACCTTACTTGGGTTCGGGGGTTACATGCTTCGATACAAAACTAAAGAGCACGGCGCGCTCAGATACTGAACTATACACAATACCAATGCCGCAACGATGGACCCGACAAATTGAGACTCAGAGCTAACAGACTTGTTTACGAAACTACGGAGTGCAGCATGCTTGGACACGAAATCAGGCGATGCTGGCAATTCAAATATAGAGCTAACGAACTCAGGTATAGAACCAAGATGCTCAGTTATGAAACCCAAGGGCGCAGTGGGCTCTGGCACAGAGCCAGACAACGCTAATGATTCTAACATGGAATCAACGACCTCAGGTATAGCATCAACATCTGTGAATATGATACCAAAGGGCGTGGTGGGCTCGGATATGGAGCCGAGTGGCGCTATGGGCCTCTGTACTGCACTGACCTGTTTAGATACAGAGCTTGTCAGTGCTAGCGGGTCAGGTACTAAGCTAACATGCTCGAAAGCGAAGCTAGGGTGCTCGACTAAGGAGCTAATATGCTGAGGTACTGAGCAACTGGACACTAACCGCTCTGGTATGAGCTACAAGGTGCTAACAGCTCATCTACGGAACTATGTGGTGCAGCGTGCTCAGATTCGAAACCAGCAGATCCAGATACAAGGCTAATGTGCTCAAATACTGGGCTACTGAGTGTTAACTGCTCACCTACGGAACAAGCAAGCTCGGGTGCAGAGCTAAGTGGCATTAACAGCCCCAAAATGGAACAAACGGGCCCAGGTTTGGGCCTAAGCGACCTGAAAAGTTCAAAAACGGAGCCAATTTGGTCAGGTGAGGAGTTAAGGGGTGCAACCAGCTCGGAACTAGAGCTAACCAGCGCGGTGCACTTGGAAATGGAGCAAGGCGGTGCTAGAGGTTTGGAAGCGGAACCAATAGGCTCAGATGCTGAGCTACAGGGTGTCAAAGGGTCACTGAGCGAACAACCATGAGAAGCCTCCAAACGGGGCTAATGTGCTTGAGTTCGGAACTCGAGGGCACGGCACGCTTGGATGCGGAGCAAAATGGTGCATCGGACCTCTGTACTGTACTGCCATGTACAGGCATAGAGCTAGACTGTGTTAATTGCTCAGAAACAGAGTCAACGGACTTGAGTACTGAGCCACAGGGCACCAACAAGTCAATAGGACAATAGAACAAGTCAATAGGACACTAGCGGCTCAGGTACTGTGCTTCGGGGCGTCAACGGCACAAAAACAGAACTAACAGGCATGGCGTGCACAGATACGGGGCTAGCATGTGCACAGAAGGAGGCTCAAGAACAGGCTCAAGGACAGGTTCACTTGGCGCTAGTGGCTCGAGTACTGTGACAAGTGGCGCTAACTGTTCCATAACGAAGCTAGCATAATCAAGAACAGGGTAACAGGATGCTAGCAGCTCAGGTACTGTGCTACAGGGCGTTAACGACTCATCTGCGGAGCTAACAGATGCGGTGTGCACCAGTACGGGGCTAGCATGTTCAAAAACAGAGCTAACATGCTCCTGTGCCAGGTGACCAGGTGCTAGCGGCTCATCTACAGAGCTAGAAGGCGTGGCAAGCTCGGAGAAGAGGCTAGCGGGCTCAGATACAGGGTTACGTGATGTTAGCAGCTCATCTACGGGGCTAAACGCCGCAGCAGGCTTGGAAGCAAGGCTAGCAAGCTTCGATGACGAATTACATGGCGCGAGTGGCTCATTTGCGAAGCTAAATGGCGCAACAAGCTTGGAAATGGGGCTAGTGCACCCGATACCGGGTTACATGGCACTAACAGGACATCTACAAAGCCAAATGGTGTGTCAAGCTTGGAAACGGGGCTAACGCGCCCAGGTACCGTGTTACAGGACGCTAACAGCTCATTTTCAGAGCTAAGTGGCGCGGGGAGCTCGGAAACAGGGCTAGTGTGTACAGGTACTGAGCTACTGTATGCTTGTGGCTCATTTTTGATGCTCCTCTTTGAGGTCAGGACGAGCGGGGAGCTCAGAACGTCCCTTGAAAGGGCGATGAGGCAAACTGGATGAGCTTGATGAGTGAGACTGTGCTCTGGATGACCACAGCAAACAAGGTGGTGCTCTGGGCGATCTCAGCAAGAGATACAGCATTCTGGGCGACCTCCGTAAGCAAGGCGGAGGTCTCGACATCCATAGAGGGCGAGGCAGCGCTCTTGATGATCTCGGCCAGCGACGCTGCAATCCGGGCGATCTCGCTGAGCAAGGCAGTGATCCTGACGTCCTCAGTGACCGGGGTGGTGCTCAGGATGACCTCAGCCATAGAAGTGGCGCTCTCGGCGGGTGATGCCGTGCTCTGGAGAGTCTCCGGAGGGAACACGCTCTCGACAAGCTTGATCCTGGTGCCGACCTGAATCCTCCGACAGCCCATGAGTGGATGGACGAGAAGGCGACAAGCAAAGTGGGGCCGGTGGGGCATGGTCAGGCAGGGACAAAACTTGGACTCAAGGTCCTTTAAATATTGATCCAGGGTTCCATGTGCATAATGCGACCCTGACTAATAATGCGACATAATGCGACCCACCGTTGCAGGTTCCAGTAACAACAAATTTATTAATAAAATAATGACAAAGTAACAGAACAAATAAACAACCAGCAATAACTCAGAAACACTGAAACTAAATAAAACCTGGCATGGGAGCCCACAAAACCATAAACAAAGTAAACTAAAATAAAACACAGCAAATGAAAACAAATCTGGCATGGTAGCAAAACAAAAAAAAAAAACTAGGCTAGGCTAACGAACTGGCTAGAGCGAACAAAAAAGTATAAACAACGACACAGAACAGCTGCAAATAAGGAAGTCCAGGGGTGAACAAAAGGTAATCCAGCGGAGCGACTGCAGTCACACAAAAACAATAATCCAGACCTAGCTTGTTGTGGTTGAGGCGAGGCGAGGTGAGGCTTGGCTTGGCATGGCGTGGCGTTGCATGGCGTTGCATGGCGTGGCTTGGCTTGGCTTGGTGTGGAGTAGCATGGCATGGAAACATGAACACACACATGAACATCGACTAGAGCCAAAATTACGTTACCGTGCCACAACTGGGAAAACAAAGAGCTTATATAACTAAATCCCAGCTGCGCACTGTAGCAATTAACATCATTAACAAATCACGTCCACTTAAAGAAAACAATGTTCAGCCGCGATGTCAGGATCTGTGGCCATCTTAGTCCCGCAGGGACTGTAGTCCTGATCGCCCACAACTGCAAAAACAAAACTCGGAGGTAGGGCAAGGATCCTGTCATAACTTGCAACTAATGCCATGTGAAACATAACTTGTAAACAAGTAAATATTGCCACATACAATTTTAATGAGGTTAAGGGGTATACGACACTGAATGAATGAATGTTTAAACTCACTGAACCATAACTATGGGAGCCATGTAGTAGGAAATTGGGTCCATCTTTAATCCTTTTCATATTGTGTAGCGTTTGTAAATGTTTGGGTTATTGATAGCTGCTTCATGGAGGCACTTGTTGCAGGGTGCTTGTCAGTCTCCTGTTTTTTTGAGCGATGCATTGTGATTGTGATCCAAGTTTTGAAGAGATCAGGGCCATTTCTTTTGGTCGCTGAAACATTTTCGGGAGTTTTGACTTCTGACTTCTTTTTGTTCTTTGGTGTCATCTTCTCTAAAGCTAAAATGTGTCTATATTACGAGCCAGGCTTGTGCCACTAGAGGGCAACATTGGCTCTTTTGTTTGGTATGGTGATTGTGCCTGCGCTGATCTAAATAGGCGCTTATCACCTTATTGGCAACACCTGGGAGCTCAGATATTTAAGAGCTGGTTTAGGACTCTGTCACACTCTTGTGTGCGTTTGTGGTGTTTCTTTTGTCAGGGATGGAAGGTGTAGCTGGCGGTTAGAAGACTGTCAGTAATTGTATGGATCAGGATGTCCGGAGGTGATCGCCAGGGCGTGGAAAATAGTCAGAATCCTCCTTCCACTCTTGGCGCACCCGTTCTCGGTCTCTCCATCATCTTCCGCGGCTTCCTGGCTTGCTTGCTCCGGCAGCAAACTACCTTACCACTTCAGCCCTTCTGTGCTGCTGGTCACCCCTCAATCACGCTTGGATCGCACCTTGTCCTTTCCTTTCCGCGTCCGTGTCGCTGTCCGTAAGTCGTGGGAGTCCCCATGAGCCACCTACGTGGTGCTCTGATTGGGTTCCAATGCTCTTACGCTTACGGCATTTCCTTTTGTTCTTTTTTTGCTTCTTTTTTCACAGTGGTTGAGTGTCGCGTTTAGTTTACACAGTGGTAACCGATGCTCTCACCCAGTGTTTGATCCTCAGCCACTGCATTTATTTTCTTTTATTTATTTATATTTTGGCTTCTTACTTCTATCTGGAGCTAACTGCAATTAGGTCCTAAAACCCTTTTTACTTTTGTTTTCAAGGCTTGCCCTATTTTATTATGGCGAACCATAACAGTCTATATATTTTTCTTTGTTACAAGCTGCTCAGTTTTTGAGTTCTCCTCCATGTTGTGTTGTTGACTGGATGGGACAGAGTCACGTGACGTCATATGGGGTAGTATGGTTTTAATGGAATAGTAAATATGTGCGCAGTGGGGAAAGTATTAACAGAATTAAAACAAAACCAAAAATGTATAAACAGAATTTAAATAAAAATTAAATATCCGACATGGGCAAACTTTGTTGATTAAAGCTTCTGAATGTCGGTTTCGATTAATTCTCAATCAGTTGTCCTGCCCTAGTCATGGCCACTTAAATATGATTGAAAGACTAGGCCAATGATGAGTCTGATCCAGTTTTGCAGCCAATGAAGTACAGGTATGCACCACATAATGTATGTTTGAACAACATTCGATCGCATATACGTCCATGGTCATACAATGTCAAGTACATACAATGTCAATATTGCACAACACACAATTTCATAACACACAGTATAACGCATACCTGTACTTTCAATATCATGAGCAACTGTAATAAAAGCAGCAATTAAATGTACCAGAACCAAAACACAGTTGTTAACTATGTCACTGGTGTTTTTTAAAATAATGTTAACCCTTGAGAAGCACAGTTTCAGTGCTGTGATTGGCCCTGAAACCATTTTTGTTATTAAAGCGGTAAAAGAGATAATCATTTAAATGGACTGACACCACAGTACCTTCACAATAATTTTGAAAAGAATTGTAAGATTAGAGGTTGACCTGAAATTATTAAGCGTAGAGGAATCAAGATTTCTGTTCCTCAACATCGGCCTGACAACGGTCGTCTTAAGGATTTGTGGAAAGTATCCCTGCTGAATTGCTGCATGTGTGCTCCAAATACACACAAGGCACATGACCACTAATACGTGTGTCTTGTGTGTAGTTATGTCGGTGGAGTAGATCTACAGAGTATTCTACATAGTTTTTAGCAGAATTTTCATAAACCAATATACTTGCACACATTGAGAGTGATTGGGGCTGCACTTGTGAAAAGTGTTTAATGCCTCTAAAATCTACCCATAAATAATTTGCAAATCAAAATGGTTAGAAGTACACTGCATTATATGCATTAGCCAAATGTATTTCCTTCTGTCTATATTATCATATTATGTCTGTATATTATTGTGATGAGTTTTTTTTTTATATTTGAATATTGAGTGGCCTGGTATCGCAAACTGGCAATCTGACAGACATATCTTGATTTGCCAGGAGAAGAATATAGTTAACCAAGTTCTAACTTGGGAACAGGGGAAGCACTGGTGGTTGCTAGCGCATTAAACTGCTGCACCACTCATGGACCAAAAAAGGTTAAATGGTGTCTGTTATGCAGAGTGCAATTTACATTACTGTAATAGACAGCTGTCCAGTCCAAGTGCCCAGAATGTCCAGGTTATTCTCAGTAAATGAATAGTTTTAGCGATGAAAAGCCTGTACTGAACTTTCAGGATTCACTAAGTCAGTGCTTTGAGGCTTCCTCTGCCTTAGATTGGATTGATTATTCAATCCTCTGTGTCCATCCTGAGCCTCCACTTAACACTACAGGCCTAGCCTTAGAGACTAACCTCCAGAGCCTTTGCATGCTTTGAGCATTGGTCATTGAGCATCAGAAAGAGGAAGAAATTTGACTTAAGAGACTTTAAATGTGACAAGGTTGTTGGTGCTGGATGGGCTGGTCTGAGTATTTCAGAAACTGCTGATCTACTGGGATCAGCACATACAGCATTCACTAGGGTTTACAGAGAATAGTTCATGAAAGAGAAAATATCCAGTGAAGGCAGTTCTCTGGACAGAAATGTTAATGTCAGAGGAGAATGACTAGGCTGGGTTGAGCTGACAGAAAGGCAACAGCAACTTATATAATCACATATTACCACTGAGGTTTGCAGAAGAGCATCTGCACAACGCATCAAACCTTGATGCAGATGGGCAACAGCAGAAGAAGCTCACAAGGGATGTTACTCCTAACAGGCAACTGAGGCTACAATTCATACGGGCTTGCCTGGTTTGGTGAGTCTCGATTTCTGCTGCGACATTCAGAATGCAGGGTCAGAATGTGATGTAAACAACATGAAAACATGGATCCATCCTGCCTTGGATCAAAGGTTCAGGCATATGCTGGTGGTGTAATGGTGTGGGGGATACCTTCGTGGTACACTGTTAACCCCTTATTAACAATTGGCGTTTAAATGCCACAGCCTACCTGAGTATTGTTGCTGACCATGTGCATCCTTTTATGACCTCAGTGTACCATCCTATGATGGCTACTTCCAGCAGGCTAACTTGCAGTGTGACAAAGCTCTAATCATCTTAAAATAGGTTTCTTGAATATGAACCAGTTTGCTATACTCAAATGGCCTCCACAATCCCTTTGGGATGTGGTAGAACAGCAGATCATGGATGTGCAGCCAACAAATCTGTAGTAACTCAGTCTCAATATGGAATACAATCTCTGAAGAATGTTTCCAGCACCACGTTGCCACAAATAATTAAGGCAGTTCTGAAGAGAAAATGAGGTTTAATAAGGTACTAGCAAGGTGTACCTAATAGAGTGGCTGGTAGGTGTATTTTCTTTACTATACTTGCATTCATACATTTCTCCAGTAGTTATTTGCTGTGTGTGTGTGTGTGTGTGTGTGTAATCACATTCTTTTCTATTGTTTTAGAAGTGATTAAATGAAATTTTGTAACTATGGCCCTCTTTCATGAAACCTATGGGTAATTGGCAAACTATGGGTAAATGGACACCATATTCTATGTTTTATTTAACATAAAACATAAAACACTACTCATGTGATGTGTTAGGTTGGGTGCTGTAAGCAGTGTGTAAATGCAACCAACCAATATTAAATCAAAATTATGAAAAGGCTGAAATTTGTATTTTGCACATGAACATTTTAGATAACAATAATTAAATAATTCCTTAATTATTAAATAATTACTAAGTACATTTTCCAAGGTCATCTGGTGTACTACCTCGTGCTCCTTCAAGTACCACCAGTGGTGCTCATACCACAGTTTGAGAACCACTGGTTTTGAATTAAGGCTGTGTTAAGCATAAAAGATTTGTGCCATTTTCACCTAATACTAGCCAAAATGATTATGTAAATCATCAGTGCAAAGAACATACAACCCCAAATCAGAAAAAGTTGAGACAGTATGTAAAATGCAAATAAAAAATATATGCAGTGTTCCTTACATTTCATTAGACTTTTATTTCATTGCAGACAGTATGAACCCAAGATTTTTCATTTCATTTGTTGATAAACATCCATTCCTGCATTGCAGGTCTGCAACACATTCCAAAAAAGTTGGGATGGGGGCAATTGAGGTTAAAAAAACCCCAAAACAAACAACAACTAAATAATGATGTAATTTCAAACAGGTAAAGCCAACAGGTGATTATAATCATGATTTGGTACAAAAGCAGTATAGATGAAAGGGTCTTTGATGAGTAAAGATGGGCAGAGAATCTCCAGTTTATCAACATATGTGTAAGAAAGTTAATGAAATGTTTAAAAAAAATGTTCCTCAATGAAAGACTTGAAGGAATTTACATATTTCTCCCTCTGCAATGCATAATATAATTAAACAATTCCAGGAGTCTAGAGGAATGCCAGCGTGTAAAGTGCAAGAGCACACACCTGAAGGGGCATGATTTCTAATCCCTCATATTGCACTACATCAAGAATTGTCATTCATCAATAGCTGATGGTGTTAAGAAGAGGTGAGGAAGGGCAGATGAAGATGCAGGTTCCAGATAAAAATAAAACAGTTTATTAAAACAGGGACCCTTGAACCCCAAAAGAGCACTAGGAATAAGGACACCAATACAAGGAATGAACTACAACCAAGGATATCCTAATAGCAATAACAACATAATATAATCATAAAAATAACAATGACAAAAATAATACCAGAACTACTGAACCCAGGGAAACACAGCGAACCGAAACACAGAGGGGCCTGAGAGAAAAGAAGACTGGCCGCTAGGCTAACGTAGAGGACGAACAAAGGAGATTTCTGAGGACTTCAGAAAAAGTGTTGTTGATACTCAACAGGCTATAAAAGGTTATAAAATCATCTCTAAGGAGTTTGAACTCCACCAACCCACAGTCAGACAGGTTGTGTACAAATGGAGGAAATTTAAGAGCATTGGTACCCTCCCCAGGAGTGGCCGACCAACAAAGATCACTCCAAGAGCAAGGCATGTAATAGCTGGCGAGGTCACAAAGGACCCCAGGGTAACTTCTATGCAACTGAAGGCCTCTCTCACATTGGCTCATGTTAATGTTCATGAGTCCACCATCAGAAGAACACTGAACAACAATGGTGTGAATGGCAGCAAAGAGAAAGCCACTGCTCTCCAAAAAGAACATTGCTGCTCGTCTGCAGTTTGCTAAAGATCACGTGGACAAGCAAGAAGGCTATTGGAAGAATATTTTGTGGATGGATGAGACCAAAATAGAACTTTTTGGTTTGAAAGAAAAGCGTCATGTTTGGAGAAAGGAAAACACTGCATTCCAGCATAAGAACCTTATCCCATCTGTGAAACATGGTGGTAGTAGTATCACGGTTTGGGCCTGTTTTGCTGCATCTGGGCAGGACGGCAGTCCATGAACTGAATCTCAAGAGAAGGTGGGTCATGCAGCAAGACAACGACCCTAAGCACACAAGCCGTTCTACCAAAGAATGGTTACAGAAGAATAAAGTTCATGTTTTGGAATGGCCAAGTCAAAGGTCCCAGAGCTGAAGCTGTTCTGTACGGAGGAATGGGCTAAAATTCCTCCAAGCCGGTGTGCAGGACTGATCAACAGCTACAGGAAACGTTTAGCTGCAGTTATTGCTGCACAGTGGGGCACAGCAGATACTGAAAGCAATGGTTCACATACTTTTTCCACTCACTAATATGTAATATTGGATCATTTTCCTCAATAAATAAATGACCAAGTATAATATTTGTGTCTCATTTGTTTAACTGGGTTCTCTTTATCTACTTTTAAGACTCTGATGAAGTTTTAGGTCATATTTATGCAGAAATATATCAAATTCTAAAGTGTTCACAACTTTCAAGCACCACTGTATAGCAAATCCCCAGTTGCGTGCGATTAGCAATTAGTCCCAATAACGAAGTGTTACAAACAAGTTTTGTCAGCTTTCAGCCTCGCCTGTTCCAGTCCCCGGTTACACTGCTCTGATATCTCTGCTGCCTGGAACGTTCCAAGCCCTGGGAAGCCAACCTTCACGCTGCCGCCGCACTCTGGTTTTTCCATTGCGCTGTTCTGCCGTACCTCATGCCCCTTTCCTGCACTCAGTTCAACTCGGGGAGCTGGCAACAACGTTTTGGTTTGGGCCTTGCCTCGTTACCTTATTTGCAGTTTTTGTTGGTTATTTAATAAATATTTATTCTATTTTCATACCCACACTTGTTGTCAGTCTTTGGATCTGCATTTTGGGTTCCAGCCTAAATTATTCAGTGGGATCTTAGATCCCACCTTAACAAGAAGGCGTGTTCCTTTGTAATTAGCATACAATAAACAAATGAAGACCATACAACTAAGACTTTGGAATGAGGAACAGAGCAAAAAAAGCAAATAAAAAAACGGTACTGATGCAGAAAATTATGTTTTATTGAACAAAGTGCATTCAAATCGACACCTTATATTTTCGAGAGTCCACCATGGAATTTCAGGACATAAAATGCGACTTAGCGGCAAATTACATGTACTATTTTACCAGAACAGTTCAGGATCTGATTGGACATGAAGTTTGAGTCTAAAAAACTTATCAACACACTGGACACACCAGCCGGCACTTTTTAAAACAGGAGCCCCGGATCTGGTCATCAGCAATGAAGCGATCTACTTCACATTAGAGGTGGGCAGATCGATCCAAATATCGATAATATCGATACCAATGCTGGTAGTGATATTGAGCAATGCTCGTGTAAAAAGCTAAAGCTTTTTTTCTCTCCCGCACGCACTGACTGCTGCTGCTGCGGATGCACCAAAGTCTGCTCTCTGTCTGTAAGAGCAGCGCTGAGTCACATAGCACGGAGCAGCAAAATGTTGATTGTGACAATAAAAGTATTTTGTCGTCACGTACAATTTTGTCAAAATTCTATCCTAGGTCTTTTGGGTCCTTTGGATCCATGAAGCTTAAATATTAAAAAGTATCGGTATTGGCGATACTGGTCCTGCAGTACTTTACTTGGAATCGGATCGATACCCAAATTCCCGTTATCACCCACCTCTACTTCACATTCTTCTCCTTTTGGGATTATGGTGATTAGCATACTATATTGGTGCATTATCGCCACCTACTGAACTGTTTAGTCTACTGTTTAGTCTACTGCATGTTATGCCCCAGAACATACAATTCAAGGGAACGGACCATTAAACTGAGGGAACAATTTAAATTTCAACAAACTTTTTTGATACGTTGGGGGCTCCATAATTTTCTTTGCTGTGATCATCAAACCACATTTGCTATATTTACTTCCATTAAGTTGCCATATAATATATAACTTTTTACAACACATTTAGTTGTTTTTTTTCCTCATCAAACCACAGTCAAGTCAAGTCAAGTCAGATTTATTTATATAGCGCTTTTTACAATGGAGCATTGTCTCAAAGCAACTTTACAAGTTTAGATTATCTCCTAATAACTACGTCCAATCTCAAATTGAGCAAGCGTAGGGCGACAGTGGCAAGGAAAAACTCCCTAGTTCTAGGAAGAAACCTTGGGAGGACCAAGACTCAAAAAGGGACCCAACCTCCTTGGGCGGCGTAGATGATAAATCTAAGAGCGAACTAAAGTCATGGAGTCAAAATTTGAAAAAATGTGAAGTATGTACATCGACATTAAGTGGCCCAGGTATGATGATAAATCTAAGAGCGAAACTACAGTCATGGAGTCATGGTCGAATAAAATGTGAATTATGCACAGTGGAGCTCCATCAGATGTACATCATGTGTGGGGCCGGAACTGCCGGAACACAGCTCGGAGAGAACACAGCTCGGAGAGAACAGGACAGTCGTTAGAAACATTTCACTGTACCTTGTGTAATTGTGGATGTGACAAATAAATCTGAATCTGAGAATATGCTTGAGGTAATTTTAATTTTCCATATCCCATAAATTTCCATATGCAGCAATAACTGCAACTAAACATTTCCTGTAACTGTTCATCAGTCCTGCACACCGGCTTGGAGGAATTTTAGCCCATTCCTCCATGTAAATAATCTACACTCCAAGCTATGAAAATTTAATTATTATCCCCCACAGGGATTTGTGCTAGACCCACTATTATTTTGTCTCTACATGCTGCCACTAGGATCAGTTATTTGTAAACATGACATTATGTTCCACTGTGATGCAGATGATACATATCAGCCAAACCAAATGATGTCCTTTTGGTGTACTACAATTAGTAAAATTGAGGACTGTGTAAAGGAAATAAAAGATTGGATGTCATGTAATTTTCTCTTACTTAACTCAGATAAAACTGAGGTTCTATTACTGGGACCCAAGGCTGTGAGAGACAGGTTGGCTACATCTATCCTAAGCCTAGATGGCTCTTCGGTAATGGCCAGTCCGCCTGTAAAAAAAAAAACTTAAGAGTTACTTTAATACAGTCTCCAAATTAACAAAAAACCCCACAGAAAGTGACTCTCCCGTTCTGTGTAATTTTAACAGTAATGATTTCATGACTTTTTTAAATGATAAGATAGAAAACATTAGGCATAAAACTCAATGCTCATCACATCACCAAACTATTCAGCAACCATCCAGATGCAGCACTAGTGAAGACATCTGTTTAATGAGCTGTAAATCAAGACTAGAATCTTTTACCCCAATTACTAATACTGAACTATCCACACTGATCAGCTCGTCTAAGTCATCAGCATGTTTATTAGATCCAATTCCTACACGTTTACTCAAAGAAGTAATACCTAGTATTATAGAGCTAGTGTTAGTTATTTTAAATTCATCCCTTACCTTTGGTTATGTGCCCAAATCCTTTAAGTCTGCCGTTATATCAAACCACTGATTAAAAAAGCCAATCTTGGAACCCTTGTGGTTGATATCTAATTATAGAGAAATTTCAAATCCCTACCTTTCGTCCAAAATCTTAGAAAAGCCCGTCTATCAGCAGCTCTGCAAGTTTTTTACCTCCCCAAAGGAATTAAATTTTATGAAACATTTCAGTCTGGCTTTCAGGGCCCCCATCATAAGTACTGAAACAGCCATTAATTAGGGGTACCTAAATAACCTGTTTATCCCCTCAGATAAGGGATGTGTTTTTTCTTTTTCCTTTGTTTCCTGTTAGATTTAAGTGCAGCATTTTTGAACACTATAGGATCCATGATGTTTGTTTTAACTAAACAGACTAGAAAATACTTGTAGGTTATTAAGGGGTCAGCACTTCCCTTTTTTTTAAATGCCTACTTAACTGAACCGGTACAGTTTTGTTTCAAAATAAATAATCTAAGGTCTAAGCTCTCAAAAGTGGAAGTATGGCGTGCCTCAAGGGGTAGTGCCTTGGCCCCCGCTTTTATTCCTCTCTGTTAAACATTACTGCCACTAGGCTCAGTTATCGTAAACATTGCCAATTAGTTTTTTCCACTGCCTATGCAGATGAATACACAGCTGTACATATCAGCCAAACCTAATGACCAGCCTTAAAACAATGAAAAATTGAGGGGACTGTGTAAAGAAATAAAAGATTGGATGTTTTTTATGTATTTTCTCCTTTACTTACTCAGATAAAAACCCTGAGGTTTTCATTAAGTGGGACCCCAAGGGCTGTGGAGAGACCAGGTTGGCCTACAAAATCTATTCCCTAATCTAGATTGGCTTGTCCCCAAAATTGGTCCAGTCCCCCTGTCTGTAAAAACTTAGGGGGTTCACATTTTTGGTGATTCAGAATTCTTCTCCTTTCTGCCACACAATTAGTCAGCATCACTCCGAATTGCTTTCTTTTCAATTACGTAATATCCTCTAAACTTAGAAATATCCTCTCTTTTAATGATGCAGAGAAACTTGTTCATGCATTTATAACCTCAAGGTTGGATTACTGTAATGCCTTACTTACTGGATGCTCTAGTAAATCTATAAATAAACTTCAGTTAGTTCAGAATGCAGCCTCTCAAGTGCTAACTCGAACTAGAAAATTTGATCATATTACTCCTGTTCTATCATCACTGCACCAGTCAAATTCCGCATTGATTACAAATAGGATAAGTGCTTACAGTATGTTATTTACGTACAGTATGTACGTATGTTCCAACTTACACCGAAAATCGGTTTACGACACGACGTAGGAACGGATCAACGTCGTAAGTCGAGGACTCCCTGTATACTAAGAGGTAATGATCATAGATCAAATCACTTTGCAGTAACACAACAATTTTATCTACTGAATATTGCTACTAAATATAGTGATATCTCGGTTCTCAACCACCTTGGAACTCGTCGACTTCAGTTCTCGACGATGCATGATTCATGATTCGCGATTCAGTACATAATGATTCATTGATTCAAATTTATGACAGCCCTTGATCAGTTAAGATCTCCGCTGTATTTATAGTGCTTTTCTTCATTTTTACATCTATGTACTGTATTATTTGTGTAAATAAGTCTCCATGGGTCCTAAAAAGCTTAGTTATCAGAGACAACCGAAAGGAAAACTGAATCCTCCAGAATACAGGCTGTAGTTAGCTTATCAGCTATGCTAGTGCACGGAATTCACAATAGATTCTAAAGTGTTTTGCTTTTACTTTCAATCCATTACTCATTAAATTACATGAGATTTTCCAACACTTTATTATAAAATAAGCTTTGTGTTAAGGATTTTGGCCACCTGTATTTTAATGTAAGTGTTAATGTAAGTGTTCATGTGTAATAGGCTCCGCTTTGATATAGTATATACTATATTAAAGTCATCGGTTCATTAATCATTTAACTTACGATGGATTTGTCAGAACATATCCCCATCATAAATCAGGGAGCACCTGTACAATACAACTCCATAAATGCATATAATGTCTTATACAGTGTGGATTTTCTGGGGGTCTTGAACAGATTCATTCAATTTACATTATTCCGTATGAGAAATATTTGATCGGTACTCGTCAGTTTCAGTTCTCAGCAAGCCTTCTGGAACGAATTAACAACAAGAACTGAGGTACTACTGTATTATTACTAGATCCACGATCTGATATTAGATCATAGTGATACCATCCATAAGATCTGAGTGATACCCATGGAATCTAAAACTGACTCAAATGGAATTGTAAGTGGATCATGGTCATTTCCAACTGAACATTAAAACAAATTTATTTCAATTAAAGGCTCATCAATTGAAAGTACTAACCAGGAAAGAAAGTTAGCATATTCTTGAATAAACTCTGAATAAGGACACAGAGGGTGGTAAATAGTGAGAAGCTGAAAAATGCATGTTTTTTTTTTTTCTTATATGATTAAATATTTCAAACAAATTAGCCTTGAAGTCTGGCCATAATTATTTTGAACATAAGTATATCCAGGATGGCAGGATTAATTTAAAGCTAATTATACATCAGGTCTAGTCCAGGTTTCAGTAAGACAAAGTAGGTGTAAGCAATTATGAGGTTTACCTTCAAAGGTTGGACAGTTGTCTATGAAGCCCACATTGTTTTCAGACACTACTTGGACAGCCAGCAGTTCAGTGACTACAACCTGCTGTAGGCTTGATCACCTTGCCACACTGGGATGACTATGGAGCTCTCTTATGCTAAGTTTAATATCCAGTGCCCTGACTCCCAGGATACAATTAACCATAGCTGTTGGTAGGGGCATCATTAGAAATTTATGAATAGGGGCTGGCGCTAAGCTTTGATTATGGAGGTCCAGAAGTAAGCAACCTAGGAGAAGTTTAAAATGACCCAAAACTATTTGCATCATAAAACTGGAAGAAAATTCAAAATGTTACTTGCAGCAGAAGGTCCTAAATACAGAAAATATATATATTTACATTGTGCATCTGGTCTGTAGTTGCATTCATGTTTAATAACCTGGATGTATGTATATATATCTATATATACACACACACACATATATACACACACACATATCTATATATATATATATATATATATATATATATATATATATATATATATATATATACACACACACACACACACACACACACACACACACACACACACACACACACACACACACACATATATATATATAAAAACACAACCAAAATTAATAAACCAAAAGTTGTAATACGGGGGACACAAACTGCTCAGGATGTGCATCCTGCAGCCTCTCATGGCAGGGCTGCCAACCGGCATTTTTCAGCAGGATGTGGGACTGTGGGGTAAGGTACTGGACTATTTACCAGAAGGTCCAGGGTTCAAATCCCACCTCTGCCAAGATGCCACTGTTGGGTCCTTGAGCAAGGCCCTTAACCCACAATTGCTTGGATTGTAAGACTGTATCAATTGTTCAATTGCTCTGGATAAGACCGCCTGCTAAATGCTGTAAATGTAAATGGATAATACTCACCCACACACAGTAATGTCCTGAAATGTCTGTGCCAGATTGCTACACTTCCTTGGGCTGCCCAGACATCAGGTTTATTGCCAGTCGAGCAACTGTTAGACCAACTGGGACCATCTTCGGCAACCTACTAGTATGGAGGACCTTCAGGCCCAGATGCAACATCTGTGAGAAGATATGCCACAGGACACACTATGGAACCTGTATGCCTCATGCCCAGTATCTCATATTGTATCCAGGCTTGTGGTTTAACAGGGTACTAGAGCCTCCTTTCAGTTGTACAGTTTTACCCAATAAACTTATCCTTTTCTTCTAATATTACAATCACATACATGCTTGCACCACTAAAGAGTGGCATTGGCTCGTTTGTCATGCAGGGACGAATTTGATATGGTGATCGCACCTGAACAGATCTTAATAGGTGCTTATAACCTTATTGACGACACTTGCCTGAGCACCATTGGGTGTCGGGCCGTGTAGGACTCTGTCAGCCCCTTGCATGCGTTTTGTGGTGCCTTGGTCAAGGAAAGAGGTGTAGCTGGCAATTTGAAGACCGCCAGTAATTGTATGTTCTAGAGTCCAAAGGTAATCAGTTGGGCATATATTTTAATGTAGGGACAGATTCTGCGCACGCTCCCCTGTAACGTTACGGCCTCGCCATTCCTCGGCGGCTTCCTGGCTCGCTCGCTCGTCAAGCTAGCTCGTTTCTTTTCATTATTTATATTTGGTTCATCCCTTCCACCTGGAGCTAACTACAATTGGGTCCTAAACCCCTTTTTACTTTTGTTTTCACAGTTCGCCGAACCGTAACACGTAGAGTATATCATCATTACAATCAAACATATAAAGTTTCCTTCGATTCCAGCAACTACTTCTTGGCAAGTTATTTTTATCAATGAGTGTATATACATTATATTCTGCTTATTCTTTCTTTTAGTGGTCACTGCACTTCGAGACTAAAGTCCATCGGTTTCTCTAAATACTTTGTTAGTCCATTTACTCTGTTCTCTAATGATCAGGACTCCCCCAGGACCAGCACAGATTGGGTACTATTTGGGTGGTGGATCATTCTCAGCATTGCAGTGACACTGATGTGGTGGTGTGTTAGTGCGTGTTGAGCTGGTATGATTGGATCAGACTCAGCAGTGCTGCTGGAGTATTAAAACACTGTTCACTCACTGTCCACTTTATTAGAGACATTCACCATATTACACCTTGTAAATGTAGTCAGAGACAGCAGCTTATACGTAGCTGCACAGTTTGTGTTAGTCATCCTCTAATCTTTTGCAGTACTCGGTGCTCCAGCAATGACACTGCAGTGGTTTAAAACTCCAGCAGCACTTGAGTCTGATCCACTCATACAACACGCACTAACACACCATCACCACATCAGTGTGATTACAGAACTGAGAATGATCCACCACCCAAATAGTACCTGATATGTGAGTGTCCTGGCCATTAGAAAATAGAGTCAAGGGGCATAAAGTATGTAGAGAAACAGATGGACTACAATCTATAATTGTACAACCCCAAATCAGAAAAAGTTGGTATGGTATGGAAAATGCAAATTTTAAAATGTGGTGTTCCTTGCTTTTACTTAGACTTTTATTTCATTGCAAATATTATGAACCCAATATATTTAATGTAAACTTCATTTCATTTGTTAATAAACATTCATTTCTGCATTTCAAGTCTGCAATACATTCCAAAAAAGTTGGGATGGGGGCAACTTAGGGATAGTGATGTAAAAATAAATAAATAAATAAATAAATAATAATAATAAAAATAATAATAATGATGATGTGACAATCAGATGTTAACAGGTGATTATAATCATGTTTAATCATGGGCTACAAAAGCACTATCCCCAAAAGGTTGAGTCTCTGAGGAGCAATGATGGGCAGAGGATCACCAGTTTGATAACAAATGTGTGAGAAAATTATTGAAATGTTTAAAATCTGTTCTCCTCAAAGAAACATTCCCTGAGCTCAGATATGGAATGGACCATCACACAGTGTAAACCTGTGGTCAGACAAATCAGTATTCCAGATCTTTTTTTGGAAGAAATGCAGGCTGTGTGCTCTGTACCAAATGGTATGGGGTTGGGTCACTGCACTTGGCAAAGGTTATTTTCACTTATGTGATGGCAGCATTAATGCAGAAAAGTAAACTGAGGTTTCATAGCAAAATGAATTACTTCAAGATGACATCTTTTCCAGGGACGTCCATACATTTACCAACAGGACAATACAAAACAACTCCATGACTTTAGTTCGCTCTTAGATTTATCATCTACGCCGCCCAAGGAGGTTGGGTCCTTTTTTGAGTCTTGGTCCTCCCAAGGTTTCTTCCTAGAACTAGGGAGTTTTTCCTTGCCACTGTCGCCCTAGGCTTGCTCAATTTGGGATTGGACGTAGTTATTAGGAGATAATCTAAACTTGTAAAGTTGCTTTGAGACAATGCTCCATTGTAAAAAGCGCTATATAAATAAATCTGACT
>JAJAGP010006071.1:0-25346 GCA_025084515.1 Ancistrus triradiatus | reverse complement strand
TTTGTTTTCAGGCCATTTGAGAGTTGTTTTGAGGCTCCCATGTTGCCACTCTTCAGAGAAGATGCAAAGAGGAGAAAAACTTCCAATTGGCCACCTTAACCCTTTCTCATAGTTGGATTCACTTGTGTATGTAGATCAAGGGTCAATGAGCTTACAAAACAAATTTTGTGTTCCAATAATTAGTGCTAAAGGTATTCAAGTGACAAGGGTGCCCAAATTTATGCACCTGCCTAATTTTGTTTGAATAATTACTGCACACTTTCTGTAAAACCTATAAACTTCATTTCACTTCTCAAATATCACTGTGTTCATCTGCTATATGATATATTTACCTGAAATTGCTGAGCTGGACAACCAATGATTTATAAAGAAAAATCATGAATCATTATCAGGGGTGCCCAAACTTTTTCATACCACTGTTTGTTATAGTGGGAGTTCAAATCTCAGGAGTTCAGATAGCGAGTTAGGTGATTATAGTACCTCATACGTTATAGAGGGAATTCAGATAACAGGTTAGGGAATTAAAATACCTTGTACGTCATAGCAATAGCTTAGGTAGCTGGTTAGGGGATTATAATATCCCATATGTTATAGCGGGAGTTCAGATAACAGGTTAGGGGACTAAAAACCTTGTACATTATATCGGGAGTTCAGATAGCGGGTTTTGGGAATAAAGTACCCCGTATGTTATAGTGGGAGTTCAAATCGCAGGAGTTCAGATAGTGGGGAAGTGGATTAAAATACATTATACATTATAGTGGGAGTTCAGATAGTGAGGTTTTGGCATAAAGTATCTTATACTGGTTGTTGAAGAAATAAACAGGTACTTTATAGCGGGAGTTCAGAAAGTGGGTTAGGTGAAGAAAGTAGCTTATATGTTATAGTGGGAGTTGAAATAGCAGTTCAGATATCGGGTTAGGGGTTTAAAATGTCCTATGCATTATAGAGCAAGCTGAGATAGTGGGGAAGGGGATTCAAATACATCATACACTATAGCAGGAGTTTGGATAGCAGGTTAGGAGATTAAAATACCTCATACATTATAGCCGGAGTTCAGATGTTCAGAGGTTCAACTGGAATCGAAATAATCATTCAGGCCCTTCAGTTTAACCTCCAGTGTTTCCAGGTTTAGGAAACTGCGTAATATTTCAGAGGATGCAGATCAGTGAATGAATCACACGTTGCTGTAAGTTAACTCCCCATCTTCTTCCCGCTACAGGATCTGATGCAGCAGAACGACATAGCCTACGTCCTCAACGCCAGTAACACATGTCCCAAACCCGACTTCATTCCCGAGTCCCACTTCCTGCGGGTTCCGGTCAATGACAGCTTCTGCGAGAAGATCCTGCCGTGGCTGGACAAATCAGTGGAGTTTATAGGTCAGGATGAGATTTGCTTTTGAGGTCTAACCACCTACTTTGCCTATTGGGCCATGAGACTATTCGCAGTGTAGAGGGGGATTGCTTCTCTGGCTGTTGGTTTGCCCTCACATGCTTACATTTTAATAGAAGACTGTTTATATCAGTAAGTGGTCTGATTTGTTTGTTACACTAAAGTTCAGGCACCATGGTTAAACAGATGGATGTGTAAGCTAGTATTATTTCCTATTGATACATATGATACAGTGGATTATTTCGTATGTCCGGATGATATTGTATGTTCGTACGCTAGCCCACCACCACAGGGACCTGGGTTCAAGTCCCAGCAATGCCTTCTAGCTGGGTCGGGCGTCTAATGCAGACGAAATTGACTGTATCTGAGCGAGGGAAGGCCAGTCAAGTGGATCATGCCTGTAATAAACTGGCATCCTGCCCAGCAGACACTTCCGCCTGCACCCTCTTTTCTCTGGGGATGGGTGACGGAGCCCCTGCAGCCCTGACCAGAAGAAGTGGGGTTCAAATATATGATGTGTTATGTGATCAGGGAGGCTATATGTACAAACTGTGGCTTGTCTTTCTTCCCCAGAGAAGGCAAAGGCCTGTAATGCCCGGGTTCTAGTGCACTGCCTGGCAGGGATCTCCAGATCAGCCACCATCGCCATAGCTTACATCATGAAGAGGATGGACATGTCCTTAGACGAAGCGTACAGGTACGATTCTGACTTCAGCAGCAGGCTTGCACCGGAAATTCGAGGGTTAACCTGACTTTCCTGCCGTAGGTTTGTGAAGGAGAAAAGGCCCACCATTTCACCCAACTTCAACTTCCTGGGCCAGCTGCTGGACTTCGAGAAGAAAATCAAGAGTCCGAGCGGAGCCTCATCGCAGGTTAAATCGATCCAGGCAGATCTGGCCGACAAGCTCAGTCTCGGGCAGGAGAACGAGTATTGCGCCCCGGCCGTCGGCGCCGGAATGGAGAGATCCACCCCGGCACCCCTAGAACCTTTAACGCTGCCTTGCGTACTGGCCGGAGTTCCTGAGGAGCAGCTCCTGGCTCAGGCTCTATGCAGTCTCCAGCTGAGCGAAGGAGTGGAGGACAGCATTCGCCTGAAGCGCTCCTTCTCGTTGGACATCAAGTCGTACGGGGAGGCGAGCGTTGGAGCTCCTGTGCACGCCTTCGGCGGCGGAGACGCGGCCGACTTCTACAAACCATCTGCGTTTAAAGACTCGGCAGTCAAGCCGTGCCAGTTCTCGCCTGTACAAGAGGTGTCGGAGCAGTCTACGCCCGAGCAGAGTCCAGACAAGGAGCGGGTCGACGGGCCTTCGACCGGCGGCAGCAGCAGCTCCACCAAATCGGCTAACTTCAGCAACCAGTCCAGCAAGCCCAGTCCTCTCCCCTCCTGCCCTCAGCCGCTGCAAAGGAGCGGCAGCATGGAGGAAACGGCAAGCTTCCTGCTTGGCCTGTCGCGCTCGCAGCAGCAGCTAGCCAAAACGGGTCTGGGCGCCCTGAAAGGCTGGCACTCGGACATCCTTCTGGCGCCGGTGACCGGCGGCTGGTACCTGTCGTCCGAGTCGGCGCGCTTCTACTCGACCTCGGCCATCTTCAGCAGCGGAGGGAGCGGAGGAGGGGGAGGCACCCAGACCGCTTTCACAGCGACCTACAGCTGCAGCCAGGGACTGGAGGCGGTGAGGAGGCGCAGCAGGCAGAGGAGCAGCGAGCGCGGGGACTCGCGGCGCAGCTGGCACGAGGAGAGCAGCTTCGAGAAGCAGCTGAAGCGGCGCAGCTGCCAGATGGAGTTCGGAGACGGCATGACGGAGAGCCGGTCCAGAGAGGAGCTCGGGAAGGTGGGCAGCCAGTCCAGCTTCTCCGGAAGCATGGAGATCATCGAGGTCTCCTGAACCTGGGGCGGCTTCCCCTAAGGGTGAAAATGTCACGGCTTAGTTCTTTAGGCGACTTGTTTGGATGTAGCGGTGCTTTCTAAAGACTTTTCTCTATGAACTGACCAAGAATATTTTTCTATTCTTGTAGCTGAATTTTGCAGGTAAGAACTTTCGCCCGGTGCAGCAGAGTGAACGTTCCCTGCGTATTGTTCCGAACTGGACACCCAATCATGTTTGTTTATTTTGAACTGAGCCTGTGTTTGTTGGGTGGATCAGTTGAGCTCCCTGGACAGAAAAGTAGTTGCGTGTCAATTCTGTCACGATACTCGGTTTACCAACACCGACGTTCCTACAACCACCAGAGGTCTGTCGGGAAGGGTCAGTCTGAACGCCAACGATCAAGACAGGAAAACCTCCGTGATTCTTCAGGAAGATGCCTTAAGAGAAGCCGAACTCAAACGGGGACCCCACCCTTCTCTGGGTGATTCTTAACCCCACTCTTCCACTATGAAAAAAGGACGTTTTGAGCCACTTTATAAAAATGAAATGGGATTGCCATTAAATCTTGGGCGAATTCTATGACCGACTGATCTCCAGTTGTCTTTACATTTACATTTACAGCATTTAGCAGACACCCTTATCCAGAGCGACTTACAATTGGTACAGACTTACAATCCAAGCAATTGTGGGTTAAGGGCCTTGCTCAAGGACCCAACAGTGGCAGCTTGGCAGAGGTGGGATTTGAACCCTGGACCTTCTGGTCCAAAGTCCAGTACCTTACCCGCTAGGCTACCAAAGTCCCAATTCAGGGGCTGCATCCTTCGAAGGACGTGCTCTGAGAAGGTGTATCCTTAGAATGGCCAACCCGAAACGAGACCGTCTGCTCTTGAATTGGGACGCAGCCTATTATATTATGTGCTGCTTACAGGAACTGGGGAGCATTAAACAGTTTCATCGTGCCTAAAGAGTGTTTTTAATCCATGCCACAATCCCACGTTTTGTCTGTCAGTTTCACCTTCAATACATGATTTTGGAAAGATTTCCAGAAATTACAAGGACGGGTTATGCAATTCTATTCGCATTTGGATATGCACTATAACATTGAGTCATCATAGCTACATTAGGGACTAGAGGCATTTTAGATTCAGCCCTAGTCTGCTTTATCTTTTGCTTATGTGGAGATGCTGGACTCGCATATGAACCCTGGTTTTGCAGACCAGCTGTTGACATTAAACAGTTGTCGATGATAATATTTGGACAAGAGCCGTCAAAACTGTCGCAAGGGTGCCTGAACCCAACAGATTACTCCGTCCATTCCCCATTCCCTCGAAACATGAGGGTGTCGTGCGAAGGTGAGTCGTAACCCAATTTCGGAAAAATCACATGTGACTAAATTTCATTTGTCCAGGGAGCTTGTACACCATTTTCCATCCGTGTTATGGTTCATCCCGCGTGTCTGACGTTGACTTCAGTACTGAAACTTGAGCCCAAAATTGAAGCACGAATGAAGATTTTGCTGCATGCTTTGACATTTTTGTTTATGTAGCAACTATCCAGTACCTCACAAATCCAAATTAAGGGCTTGCATGTCTCTCTCTCTCTCTCTCTCAGCATTTGTTTGCTTCTTTTTTTTCCTCTTATGTGTAGCTTTTCTCAGTTAAAATCTCAGGTCTTAACAGCAGGAAAAGGCTTTTTTTTTTTTTTTTTTTTTTTTAAAGAAGTCCTGTTTTTGCCTCGAATTTCCATGACCTCGCCCTATAACCAGCATTTTTTATTTTAGAACATGAGGATTGAAGCTGTGGCTTATCTTAATGGCTGAAGCGAGGTCGGTTATTAGAGGTGGAAGCAGAGCTGGAAAAGGGCTGGGCTCGTTCTGTAAACAGCGGTTTGGCCCGGGGAAGAGGAAGAGGCTGGAACTCTCGCAACTTGATCTTGCCTGGGATCGGGACAGATTGTTTTTCTCTGATGCAAACTTCCTGCCGGGCCGGCAAGAGGAACGAGGAGCTGTGTGCGGGTTCTCCTCCTCGCACAGGGCTCGTTAGGTCGTTAAGGTTCAGAAGGTGGCCCCTGCGTTATGGTGCTTCGTTATGTCATCACACCAAAGGTGCTATGTTTTGGGTGATGATTAAGGCTGTGTATCCAGTTGAAAAAGCAGTGGTTCTCGGTTCTCAGTCCCCTGCACTGCATGTTTTCTCTGCTCCAACCGCCCAAGTTTGGGATTTGAGCGGATTTGTTGATACAAAGCAAAGCATGTCACAGTTTTTCCATTTTTGAGCTGATTATTTATTGTAGGGCTTTAGTGATATGGCAAATAGACAGTTGTACCACGGTAATAACCACCTGACAACTTCCTACACCGGGCAAACAAATAGTGATTCAGTTATCGGTTTCTGCCTTTTCTTAAAAGTATCGACAGATAAATTCCTGCTGCACAACGTTCCCAAAGACAGTTTGGATAACGAATATTCAGATTGAAAATTCAAAATTCTATTATTTCCTACCTCGATCCTCTGTACAGTGGAACCTCGGAATTCAAACGTTTCTTTATTGAACCAATTCATACATCAAACAGTCTGGGGTTTGGTGTTTTTTACCCCCAAATTCGACTTCAAACTTCCAGAACCAGTTAAGTTCAAATAAAAAACCCACCTTTTTTCCATTGTCCAGCGTATTATAGTAGCGCAGTGGGATTTCCGATTGGCTCTGCTGTCTGCCTCTTCTCTGCAGATAGGACAGGGCTTCACCTATTTAACAAAAGTGTCTTGTTTTTTTCTACCTGTAAACGCTACAGTATAGAATATATCATTGCCTCATAATTAACCACCGAATAAAATAAAAGAGGAGGGTGAAGTTTGAGCTAAGAAGGCATTCAGATACGGGATTAAAATAACCCATCCACTGCAGCAGGAATCTATCTAGCAGGGTTTGGAGGGTTTTATCTGTCTTTTCAGGCTCACAGGTGAAGTGAATAAGACTAACAGAAACCCCTAATGGTCCTGCAGGACCATCCCGCCCAAAGCCCAATGGTCCCAATGGACCAACCTCCTCTAGCTTAGACACACCCAGTCATTTCTGCATAAGTGCTTGGTAGTAATCTAGTGGAGAACATACCAAGCTCTGCATAGGCAAAAACCTAGAGGTAAATCTCTAACTTTTCAACAGGGCCTTGGGTATATAAATGTATAGAGAGCTCTCAAAATGAACGTGTTAATACTACATGGCAATACTTTTTTTTTTTTTTTTTTTTTAAAGTGAGGCACTCATACTTATTGTCCGAAATGGTCCCCTAGGTTCTCCTTGTGCCGTCCAGGCATGAACTCCACAAGACCTCTGGAGGTGTCCTGTGGTATCTGGCACCAAGATTTTGCCAGAAGATCCTTAAAACCTGCTAAAGTTAAGGAGGTCTAATGAGGGCTCGGACTTGTTTTTTCAGCACGTCCCAACCGATACGGAATCAGATTGAGATCTGAGAGATTTGGAGGCCAGGACAACATGTGTTCTTCAGAGCATTTCTGTTCCCACTGCCATTAGAAAATACCTTTACCAAAGGGGTGCACTTGGTCTGCAATAGTGTTTAGGTAGGCGATATGCACGAATGCCAGGACCCAAGGGCAGAATATTACACTGTTAATCTTATTGCCTTCACCTGTCAGTGGGTTTGAATGTTGGGTAGACCATCTCAAAGCCATGAAGCTACTGTGGCTGTTCAAACCAGATTGATGTGTTTTCAGGAGTTTTTCTCTCAGGTGTTAAAACACTTGCTTTGTTCCAACAACTGCTTCGTTGAGTTCTTCTCAAATTCCCGTGTTATTTGTAATGGTAAGAATAAAACTCACTGCCGTAACCTTCAGCGAGGTAACGACGTCTACCGCCTTGTCACTATCGTCCCAGATGCAGGTAAACAGAATCGGCTCCAAATCCCACAGTCAGGGACTGGAATGTCTTTCTCGCTTTATTTCTCCACGTATTTTCTTTTTCTGTAAACACAATAAAGGTGCAGTTGAGCTCATTTGGATCTGAAGCTTTCCCAAAAGCGGCGCGAGAGTGAACGACTGAACGTTTTTTTTATGATTGCTTCCGAGAAGGTCGTGTAATGAAATGAATGAAAGTCTAGACCAGACTGTTTCGAGCACTTACTGCTCTGTTGAAGAGATTAATGTCCATGTTGAAGATGTACAGCAGGTCTTAAAGCTTCCTCAAAGCGTCCTCTGTAAGGTTGGGACCACATACGCTCAGGAAACGATCGTATTGCTGTTGGTTTGAGCCTTAAAATGTCGTTCATGAGCTTTTTTATGACCCATCAGGCTTCGGCCAACAAGTGCATGCCAAACTGGTGTTTTGTGCCGAGACTAAACGTCTCGGGACTAAAAATAATTGCCTCATTTGTGCGAAGAACAAGATTCAAATGTTCATAAGGTGCAGACTCAGCTAAACACCAGCAGTAAATTTTATGGCGCAACCCAGAACTAATGCTGTCGTTCGTTCTCTGATCGCATGTAGTGCCAACTTCTCAGGTCTCGAAGCTAAAGCCTCAGTGAGAGACGTACTGCAGTATGTTTTCTGTCTGAATGTCTACACAATGATCATGCGTCCATAACAGAGGAACTTGAAGTGTGCAATGGACTGACAGTTGAGGATGTCATCAGCTCATAGATGGTACCAGTGTGTGAAGTGTGTGAGAAGAGCCTGTGGAGATGACTGAGAGAGCGTAACGTGCCTTGTATGCAGTTTTCAATGTGGATGAAGCTCTGTGGTGATTACTGTTAGCTGTAAGTTTGACTGTTGAAATAAAAGCTGAAATGGTACTTGCAGTGCGTTGCTAACTTTATATCGACTGCTAAAAAGGACCAGAGCCAACTTCCTACAGTTTTGTGAAGAAGATGTTCTCACAACCTCTGTACAGAACAAATTTAGATATGACTCTCCCTCTACAGCACATAATATAATTAAGTGATTTAAGGAATTGAGGAATTTCAGTACATAAAGGGTAAAAGCACAAGCCTAAACTGAAGAGGGGTGATCTCTGATCCCTCAGACGGCACTGCATCAAGAACCGTCATTCATCAATAGCTGATTGAACCACATGAACAAGGGATTACTTTATCAAACTCCACAATACAGAGTTACATTCACAAACGCCACTTAAAACCGTGTCCAGAAGCGGAATCGCCTTCTCTGAGCGCTGAGGCATCTGGGATGGATCATCACACAGTGGAAATGTGTATTGTGCTCAGACCAATCAGTCTAACAGATCTTTTTTGGAAGAAATGGACTTCATAAAGGACCATCCAGACTGTTATGAGGAACAAGTCCAAAAGCCAGGCTCTGTCATGGTATGGGGTCGGGTCAGGGCCCTTGGTAAAGGTCATTTACACTTTTATGATGCAGCACTAATGCAGAAAAGTACACTGACATTTTAGAGCAACATAAATTGCCTTCAAGACGACATCATTCACAGGGACGTCCAAGCATTTTTCAACAAGACAATGCAAAACCACATGCTGCACACATTACGAAGGCACGGCTGTGAAAGAAGAGGGTTCTGGTACTGGACTTTCAGGTACCTGAAACGAAAGTGTGTTTCTGAAATGAAAATGCGACACCGATGACCCCATATCGTTGCACATCCTAAGACATGCTTGCAGGAAACATGGGACAAAATAACCCCTGAAACACTAAATCGCTTGGCATCCTCTGTGCCAAAACGTCTCAAGTGTGGTGAGAAGGTCTGGCAACATTACGAAGTGGTTTGTAATTTGTAGGGTTGGCTCCCACCTTGCTCCCTGTGCTACCGGTGAAGCCCTGGTTAAGGTAAGAATCTCACGTGGAATGAATGGATATGAAAATGAACAAACTTGATTAGCAGACTTTCCGATCTCTTCTCTCGCCATAGTTGAAGGGAAGTAAGACGGACACTAAGCAGCCGTCCTCGAGCCTAAATCCTGACTGTGTCGTGCTGGACGTGTCTCCATTCTGTAGGCGAGAGCAAAGAGAATCGGCGAGAGTCCTCAAACAGCTGAAGTAATGCTGAAGAAAACCACGTGGGCCTCTCCAATACAGCCGTTGCTTAGCAACAGCAGCCCTAACCCCCCTTTTCTTAACAAAAGGAACAAGCAACCCCAGTCACCCCTCACACACACACACACACACACACACACACACACACACACACACACAGAGCTGACGTCATGGGTTTTTTGTTCTCCACACACAGCCTGGGCAATGCAAACTAATCCTTCCTAGGCTTCAGTCTGCCACCGAATGTGTATGAAGCGGGGTGGGGGCTGGGTGGGTAACTAATCCGAATTCTGAAAGCAGACAACACAATCTGTAATTACTGTCTGGTCTGGTTAAGCCTCTACGTGGCCCTTTTCCAATGAAGCCGGTTCCAGTACTTCACCTGGAACCATTGTGCTTTTTCACTGCAAAAGAGTCAGTTCAGTTCCAGGTATGTTTCACTGTGGAACCAAGAACCCGAGTGACTCTCGTTGTTTCTTTCATTCATTCATTTTCGTATCCGCTTGATCATGGACAGGGCTGGGGGAGAACTAGCCGGCAGCACAGGGCGCAAGACAGGAACAATCCTAAACAGGGTGCCAATCTATCGTAGGGCACACACTCATGCATTAGGGCCACTTTAGAGACACCAATTAGCCTTCATGCATGTCTTTGGACTGTGGGAGGAAACCGGAGTACCCGGAGTAAACCCATGCGGACATGGGGAGACCACACAGAAAGCATCCAGACTGCTCCACCTGGGATTGAACCCAGGACCTTCTCACTGTGAGATAGCTACCGACCGTGCTGCCCCACTCTGGTTACTTGGTCATCATAAAATGTATGCAGTGTGTAGAGGCTCTAAGATCTGTGTTTGGGGCAAAGTAAATTTCTGACCATAAAACTTTCTTTTCCAACACTAACCCTCAGAAGTTGTGTTTTGTCCTGGTACAAAGCTGGGAGGTTGTATGTCCTCTGTGTGTGTGTTTTTTGTGTGTATTATGGACCTGGGTTGGCGAGCGAAAGTAGATTCCAATTAAAACAATAGTTAGCATAGTCAAGGCTATGCTAACTACACCACTTAGCTAAAGGTTTGTAGGCATTTTCCATGCAGCTATTGTTGACATATTGTTAATCCTGAGCAGGGTCGTGCGGCACAGGACGCAAGGCAGGAACAGCCCTAGACAGGGCGCAGCTTTTAGAATACACCAATTACCCTAACACGTCTTGGACTGAGGGAGAAAACCGGAGTACCCTTCCCATGGGGAATACATGGAAGCTCCACATAGAAAGGAACCAGACCACACCCACCCGGGATCGAACCCAGGACCTTCTTGCTGTGAGGCAATACTGCTATATAGCAATCTAACAAAGTGGAGCCCATTTGATTTATGCGAACAAACTTCAGCTACATCCAAAACTATGGGCTAAATACTAGAAAAAAATATTGGTTTTGTGTATTTAATGACACATCAGCATTAATGGTTATTCAGGACAGGACACACACTGTGGCAATTTAAAGCAGCCAGTTAACCCCAGCCCATGTTCTTGGACTGTGGGAGGAAACCGGAGTACCTGGAGTAAGCCCACATAGACATGGGGAGAACATACAAGTCCAGTACGATGTCAGGCTAAAACCGGGGATCTCAGTTGCATCACTATGCCTATCCAAAAACAGGGACACTATTAGCGAATGCGACTCCATGTTAGCATTATCATTAGCTAGTTCTAATGAAATGTATTCAAGTTTGAATCTGTATTTTGTGTGTAGCTGCTCAACTGAAGGATAATAAATATATTTAAATATCTTTAAATGAGCAAACTTCACTAGTAGTGTTACTAGTTCTACATAGTGTTTAGCCCACAGGATGCACCTAACATTTTTTTTTCAGCAATATCAGTGCAAAATAAGCTTAACAGAAGCAGTACAAAAATCTTATTTAGGAAGGCTGCTAAATAGTATAAACTCATTACACTTCACAAAGAGCATCAGCAGTGTAGTATAGCTGACAGACATAGCTAAAGTTTTGCTAGCATTATCAGTGTAGCTACTACTATATTTACTCTGGCAAGTTGCTAGTAAAGTGACTTCTTTAATAAACCTGTAAGCAGTGAAAAGAGTTAGGGAAAGAAATATTAGATTAAACTGTGCATCTCTCCTAGTGATCAAACTTTTTCTACTTGCTACTGAATTAGATACTGCACTGCTAGTACTAATGCTAACGCTCAGAAAACTGGGTTTGGAGGGCTATTGTTTCAAAAGAACTGCATAAATAATCATGTTCATTAGCAGTCAGAGGAATGAATTAACTGGGTATATCAGCTACACAGTACTGACTACATTTCAACCAGACAAAAGTCAAATGAAAGCCAGTGTGAGCTATCTGCTACAAAATGAGTGTAAAATTAAAAACACATTATAGAAATTAGCAGGTTACCGAGTTACAACTGGTGAAAACTGGACATAGAAATTCACAAAAGTGTCGTTTTATAGTCAAAAACATATAAAACAAACAAAAATGCAAAATAATCTTACTCTTATGGATCAGGAGTAATAAATCTATATCTGACTAACGTATGATTACAGCTATACATTGGCTCTTTGGAGGTTATTTGGTGTCTATTATGAATTCAGTTTTCTAGGCGATTGTACACAAATTATTTATTTTTTATTTGATAAATTCACGTAAACTGTGAGCGGTTTGAACGTTACGGCTGATCGGTGTTTATACTGTATACAGGTCGCAGGGTGAAGGATATATATAAGCTCTGGCGCCCCCTACCAGGCACCACTGGGAACAACAGCTGTTTCTCACGTTTACTCGCCTGGCGAGTGTTTCCCCTCCACGCGAGTACAATAACTTAGTTTAATATTAACACATATTATTAAAATATGAAACACATTTTACATTTCAAAATCTACAACTAACTGAAAATACATTAAAAAACCCTTCAAAAATCTAATAATTGTTTAGAATTGTTTAATTGTTCATTTGAATTGTTAAATAAAAGAAATGCTATCAAATATTAGAAACTATTTTTACATCTTACAACTCACCTAATACTAACAATACTATCTTACAGTTTAATAGTATAGTGGAAATAAATAAAATCTTACAACTGGCTGAAACTAAGTTTAGAAAAGCACATTAAATGAAACGTAAATTAAATAATTAAAACAGCCTTACAGCTTTCAGCCTTCACTTAAAAAGCTTATAATCAGGGACCCAACCATGGCAACTTGGCAGATGGGGGATTTGAACCCTAGACCTTTTGGTCGGTACCAGTACCACCATAGTCCTTAGTAATTTAAGTGCCATGTATGTAACGAATCTGAAACAAACAGTTCAAGTCTAATGCTACTAGAAATTAAAAACAAACAGACTCAGGAGTGCACATACAATAAATACTAAAGCTCAAAGATACAGTTTGCAAAAATATACACAAAAATACAACAAGAGTGCAGAGAATAGAAGCTACTGATCTGGCCCCGAGGTCATTTACTATCCCACCACCCAGTGGTGTCATCTGGCAGGGTCAGGCGTCACACAGACACATGATTGGCCATGTCTGACGGAGGGGACTGATTGTAACCCCCTACGACCCCTGCTGACTCGTTATTATAGTGAATCAGCTGGAAAATATCAAATCCAAATCAAAACCAGACCGGCATTTCAGGCCAGTCCTGGCCTAGTACCAGGTCAGAACAACCTTAGAAAAATGTCTGTACTTTTCCAGTAGATTTTACTTTCCTTTCACGTGTGAGCGATATTTTAACTGAAACCCTTCTTGATCCTCTTGCATTTCTGAATATGTTGCCAAATATTACATCAAACGTTGATTGTTAGTCTGGGGTCATGCCTTGTCCTTGGCCGGAAGTGTTTAGTCTGGCTGGGCCATGCCAGGTTTTGGCATATGTAACCTAAAACTTGTGCATTATTATCTCAAAGTCTGGACCAGAGAGGGGAACTCGACTCCCTTACTTACTGACTTGCATTAAGAAACTTGTAAACATCTCTGCACAGCAGTTTATGAAACAGTTCACATAAGATGCTAATTTACTGTCATCAAGAAAGGATGTAAAAATGGATTTGAATCCATAAATCAGTCCAATTCCCAACGATGCAACACACTCAATCAATACGCAAATCGATTCAATCTGCTTCCCTGGTGTGTGTGTGAGAGGGGGCTAAAGCTAACACTGGCAGCTTCTTTCAGAGCATTGAATTCTACCTGGTTACATTTAACACCTGAAGCTTTGTTACCTAATATGCGAGAGCATGTGTCATTTATATTCAGACACCTGATATCTATGTCAGCAGCTACATGCACAAAGTTGAGTCAGCAGCATTTTAGCACAAGGGGCACCCCTGAAAACTGAAAAGCAGTGTGATGGAGTTTGTCATGTGCTCAGCGAGTACATTTACAGCATTTAGCAGACGCCCTTATCCAGAGCGACTTACAATACAAGCAATTGTGGGTTAAGGGTCTTGTTCAAGGACCCAACAGTGGCAGCTTGGCAGAGGTGGGATTTGAACTTCTGGTCCATAGTCCAGTACCTTAACCACTAGGCTATCGCAGTCCCAAAATGAGTAGCCTCGGTTTCTTTGGCAGGAGATTTGGGGAGAAAATGAATGTAGTATTGACGGACAAAAAGTCAGTGAAGAAATGTTTTAAAATGGTTGCTCCTTACTGAATCCAAACTCAACTGAAACATACTGGAGCAGACCTGATTTGGCTCAGCAATGAATCAAAGTGTACTGAATCTTTTCCTGCTTTAACTGCATCCCTGTAGCGTAAACTGGGTATTGTACAATACAAGGTGGGTATTGTATCGTCTGAAAGACAAGAGATTCACACTCCTACCACTGACTGACTGTCTTTTTCAACCGACTTGAGGAATGCTAGCACTTTACCAGGGTGGGGAAGTGGGCAGAGTCCGGCCTTTTGTTGATTTCTCTGCTCTGAAAACCACAACTAACCCAGACAGAACGAAACACTACATGCAGTAAATGCGGAGTTTAAAAGGGGAAAAACAACTGGTCGGTTAGCCTTTAGTCTCAATAGCATGTTAGCTAGCACAGTTGCTAATTTAGTTCACGTTATCAGCTTCTAATTTTAGTAGCTTACAGATTACCTTCCCTTTAACACGAAGAGCCAACTAAGTGCCAATTGACGCAATTGTGAAGCGCCGAGCATCAATCATGTGACCACAGTGATTTTATTTTATTTTTAAATCTCTGCACTTTCTCTGCTAATTCCAGCACCCTCCTTTTCATTAGTTTTCCTAGATGTGCGCATTTGATCACCCGGTATCTTTACATTTAGAAAATCACATCGGTACAACTTCGTTTTTCAAGCTTAGTTGCAAAAACCTCATGCCAGACTCGCGTCCGGCCGTGTTATTCAAACTGCGATTCTATTTTCTGTCACCAGGTGTCGCGAGATGCAAGTGTTCGCTCTCTCCATCTGATTCAAACGTGAATAACAACGTATTGTACAGTGGTGCTTGAAAGTTTGTGAACCCTTTAGAATTTTCTATATTTCTGCATAAATATGACCTAAAACATCATCAGATTTTCACACAAGTCCTAAAAGTAGATAAAGAGAACCCAGTTAAACAAATGAGACAAAAATATTATACTTGGTCATTTATTTATTGAGGAAAATGATCCAATATTACATATTAGTGAGTGGCAAAAGTATGTGAACCTTTGCCTTTCAGTATTGGTTTGTGGGACCCCCCCTGTTGCATCCCATAACTGCAACTAAACGTTTTTCCCTTTTTCCTTGTTAACTGTTGATCGTCCCTGCACACCGGCTTTGGAGGAAATTTTTAAAGCCCATTTCCTCTCCCTCCGTAACAGAACAGCTTTTCATCCAGCTCTGGGATGTTGTGGGTTTCCCTCACATTAGCCTGCCTCACTTCAGGTCCTTCACACCATTTCCAATTGGATTACGGTCAGGACTTTGACCTTGGCCCATTCCCAAATCATGAACTTTACAATTTCTTGCTGTAACCATTCTTCTTTGGTAGAACAAACCTTTGTGGTGCTTTAGAGTCGGTGGTTTGCTTGCATGACCCACCCTTCCCTCCTGAGATTCAGTTCATGGACAGTTGGTTTTCCTGACAATTTCCTTTAAGAATTCCCTCCTGATAAATCATTCAGAATTCATTGGTTCCAAATCAATGATGAACCAAGCCCGTCCCTGATCCAGAAATGTAGCAAAAAACAGTCCCCCAGAACCATGATAAACTACCTAACTTAACTACCCACCACAATGTTTTTTCACACACATATGGGATAAGGTGTTTACTTATGCTGGAATTGCCTGTGTTTTCCCTTTTCCCTTCCAAACATAAAATGCTTTTTTCTTTTAAAAAACCAAAAAGTTCTAGTTTGGTCTCATCCCCGTCCCACAAAAAACAATTCTTCCCAATAGCCTTCTGTCCTGGCTCCGTCCACGGTGAATCTTTTAGCAAAACTGACAAAGACGAGCAGCAATGTTTCTTTGTTTGTGGAGACCAGTGGCTTTCTTTCCTTGCAGCCCCTGCTGCCCATTGCCACAGCCTTATGCCCAAATTGTTTTGTTCAAGTGGTTTTCTTTTTTCTTTCCTTCCTGATGGTGGACTCATGAAACATTACATTAGAGCCAATGTGAGAAGAGGCCTTCAAGTTGGCTAGAAACTTACCCACCCCCTGGGGCTCCTTTTGTGAACCCTTCCAAACAAACCAACCCTATTACAAATTACACAACCTTTGGCCCTTTGGGAGGTGACCTTTTGTGGTCGACCCACCTCCTGGAGTTAACCGTGGTCTTGTATTTTCCCCTCCATTGTACACAATCGTAAATTCTGTCTGACTGTGGATTTTGGTGGAAGTCCAAACTCTTTAGAGATGGTTTTGTAACCTTTTCCAGCCTGATGAGCATCAACAACTCTTTTCCTGAGCTTCTCAGAAATCTTCTTTGTTCGTGCCATGATACACTTCCACAAATAAAACAGGGTGCCCACTCACACCTGATTGTCATCCCATTGATTGAAAACACCTGACTCTAATTTCACCTTCAAATTAACTGCTAATCCTAGAGGTTCACATACTTTTGCCACTCACTAATATGTAATATTGGATCATTTCCCTCAATAAATAAATGACCAAGTATAATAATTTTGTCTCATTTGTTTAACTGGGTTCTCTTTATCTACTTTTAGGCCTAGTGTGAAAATCTGATGATGTTTTAGGTCATATTTATGCGGAAAAATATAGAAAATTCTAAAGGGCTCAAACTTTCATGCACCATTGTGTATATATATAATACATAATACTCTAGCGGCGCTTTAGGTACATAAACCCAGCGCGGCACTACTAGTAGGAAGTCAGTGTCCTAGTGTTTAAGCTTAAACATCAGCTTGATGAAATATTACATGAGCTAGCTAGCTAGGTTACTTGGTATACAAACTACAGACTAACCAGGTGTTTCGAGTTATTTTGCCTCTGTCCTTAAACACCTTATTGACTGCATCTAGCTTCAGTTCTGCTCTTCCGACTGAATGATTTTCTATAATTAAAGGCTGTTTTGAAGTCACTTCCGTACAAAGTAAGATCATTAACCAATAAGGACACTAAACTAAAATCCTCTGCCAGAGACTCGACTCAAACTTGCATGCTAGAGACTATTCAGACCCGCATGTACTGACGTGTGAACATCTGCGGTCTGGATATAGCCTGTTCAATTCAGCAACAGCTTGTTGTCTTTGATGTTATACAAGCTCAGTTAAGTCACGATCTGGGAAAATATATAGAATTAAACTACATGCACTTCATTAGGAACCCCTGTACCTACACAGCTATTCGATCATGCAATTAACTAATCAGCCAATCGCGTGGCAGCAGTGAAAATCAACACATCATGCAGATACAGGCCAGGATCTTCAGTTAATGTTCACATCAACCATCTCAATGAGGAAAATGTGACCGCTGTGATTGCGTTGCCAGACAGGTTGGTTTGAGTAGATCTGCTGATCTAGGATTTTCACACACAACAGACTCTAGAGTTTGCTAAACATGGAGTGATAAAGAAAAAAAACATCCAGTAAGCGGCAGGGCTATGAGCAGGAGTTGATGAGAGCGGTCGAGGGAGAATGGCCAGGACATTCAGCAAAAAACTCTAACCTCAAGTCAAATGGACCACCTCGGAGACGCAGTCTGGTCTGATGAATCTTCATTTCTTCATTACAACACAGAAATTTCTCTTTGGGCATCAATAAAGCACTCCCTCCCACCCAACCATCCATCGAGTAAGTGCAAAATCTGGGTGAACATCGTCTAAGTGTGGTGATGCTATAATTTTTTCCAGGGGTAGTATTTTTTCTGTCCACATGCATCAATTCATGCTCACAATTTACAAATCATCTAATTGCTACCTACAGCATAATAAAATTGGTCTCAAACTGGCTTTTTATGAACATGATATAGAGCTCAGTGTTCCCAGTCACTAGAACTGAAGCCAATAGAAGACATTTGGGATGTGGTAGAACATAGAGCTTCACAGCACGAAAGTGCATCCGAAACATCTGCATTTTCACACACAGCCATCTCTAGAGATCACAGAGAACGGTCTGAAAAAGGAGGAAAAAATGTCTCATGCCAGAAGACGGAGGAAATTCGCAGAGATATGCAGAAGGGCATCTCTAACACACAACATGCTGAACCTTGAAGCACTTGGGCTACAGCAGCACACACCTGGTGCCACTCCTGACAGCTGAGAACTGGCAACTGAGGTTTCAATTCACATGGGCTGAAAAAACATTGGCTGGTCTGACGAGTCTGGATTTCTGCTGCTACATTCAGGTGGTCGGGTCAGAATTTGACATGAAAGCATGGATCCAGCCTGCCTTATATCAGTGGTTCAGACTGCTGGTGGTGTAATGGTGTGGGGGGTACTTTCTTGGCACACTTTGAACCCCTTAATTCCAACTGAGCATCGTTTAAACTCCACAGCCTACCCGAGTATTGTTGCTGACCATGTCCATCCCATTATGAGCACATGATCATTTTCTGATCTCTACTTCCAGCAGGATAACACACCATATACCAAAGCTCAAATCATCTCAAAACTGGTTTCTCGGACATGATAATGATTTCAGTGTTCTCAAAAGACCTCCAGTCACCAGATCTCAGTCTAACAGAGCACCTTCGGGATGTGGTGGAACGGAAGATTCCACCGTGGATGTCAAACAGGCAAATCTTCGTAATGCCACCATGTCAATATGGTCCAAAATCTGTGAGGAACGTTTCCAGCACCTTGTTGAAGCTACACTGTGAAAAATGAAGGCAGTTTACGTTACATTTACAGCATTATCCAGAGCGACTTACAATTGGTATAAGCAAATGTGGGTTAAGGGTCTTGCTCAAAGACTCAACACTGACAGAGGTGGGATTTGAACCCTGGACCTTTTGATCCATAGCCCAGGACCTTACCCACTAGGCCACCACAGTTCTGAAGGCAAAGTGGGTTCAACTCGGCGTGAAATGATGCGTCAAAGCAGAACAGAGGAGCAACTGCTTTCAACTGAAGCAAAAATAAATAATAAAATAAAACGTCACTCATTTTTATTAAAAAAATCAACATTTCATTTGTTACAACAGCTTATAGTAGTTACTGAATGGGCTGTACATGTCCATTTTATACAATGTTTTACATGTAAAGCGATCATTGTACAAAAAGAAAGCTGAGTTAGTGGAATAACGAAATACATGATTTATTACTAACCAAATGTTGGTCACCTTGGAATATATCCTTGCAAAGCACCGTGGTATCGAAAACTTAAACGATGAATTCCGACTGGAAAATAGTCTTACATTAACAACAGGCCCCGCTGTCCTTTGCTCTTGATCGCCACCTATCTTCCTCCATGCAGGAGCCAAAGTGCTTAATGTTTTACCCCTCCGCGCCGATGTCGCAGACACGGTCACGTACCCACGCGAGAGTCTCCGCTATCCTTTGAAAGCCGGCACAGACCACGCCAGAGGGGGAACTGAGGTGAAGCGGCGAGGGCTGATCTGCGTTCATACCTTGGGTAGCCCCTGTGAATTTCTTTGTGTTTTAAAGACAAACCGTGAGAAGCCGCGAGTGGCGCCAGCGACTACAACGTTTCCTTGAGAACTTCCTTGCACACTCGTGCGCATTGACGTACCAGTAACTAAGCCCGGGTATCTAAAGTGCAGCAGAATGAGAGTATTGCCTGACGACAACAATGCTGGTTGGATGGCGGTCATGGGACCGGAGACAAAAAGGGGAGAAGCCCTTCGAGCAGGGATTAGACCCTTACAAAACAAGGTCAGGGCAATGGATATGCAGTGGGAGGAAGCGGACAAGGTAGCTAGCTGATTGTACCCCGTTCTTGATTCTGATCACAGTGACGATGGCAGTGGGCAGAGGAAAGGCAGCAGCGTGATCGAGATTGTACAGAAAATTCAAGCCCAGTCAGACAGAGACGCCACAGGCTTGTGTGACACAGGACCTGCTACAGAGGAAGCCGTGACAGCAATATGGCCCAAATGCTGATTGTCTACACAACCTGTAGCGTGAGCGTTCTCGGTCTTCAGTCTAATATCATTCCACATCAAGTGTTCGGGAATTTCTCTAAGATTTGTGCTGGTAATCCCTCACTGAACAAAGACACAGTGTGGACGAAGGACAATCACAAGTCACCAACACAACAATACGACTCCGGACTGGACACTAAACTTTGCTCATTTTACCAAGCGATAAAGCTTCAGAACAGATGTTTGAGTGGCACAGCAGCGACCCAATGGGATAGGCCCAATGGCTGCATCTAGGGGAGGGGAAAGCACTGCAACTCCCTGTGTTCTCCAGGGGTAGCCACTGGAGTCACACGACCAGGAAAGAGTGAAAATACATCCATTTCAAAAATGGCACTCAAAGGCCACTAAGGTCTAAAATGCTACCCGACCACTACAAGGACCTGGGCTGAAGTCCAGGCGCTGACTTCTGGTCGGTTTGGGGTTACACAGACATGACTGCCCGTGTCTGAGGGAGGAGAGGCCAGACTGGGATGATCCCCCAGTGCTGCAACAGCACCACCTGCTCAGCCATGCAGGAGTCGAGAAAAAGCGAGGGTGAAACATTGGGAGTTAAAACTATTGCAGGGACCCCAGGGTGTTGCCTTGTGGTCTGGTCAGGCGTCCACACACGACTCGCCATTTCTGAGGGAGGGGAGGCTGGACAGGGATGATCCCCCAGCACTGCAAAAGCAATAGGACCGAGACCTACCCAGACGTGTGCTGTGACCCGGAAAAAGCAGGATTTAAAAGTGAAGAAAAACCCATAACTCATGTTTTAAAATACTAGCCCACCAGGACCCAGTCTTGTAAACCTGACCATTAAAAAGTGGGCTTAAAACTAGGGAAGGGAGCTGGGTTCGAGCTGAGGCGGGTCAGTGGTTACACGTACAAAACCGGCCGTCTGAGGAGAGCGAGGCTAGGTGAGGATCATCCCCTGGTGATGTAAAAGCAACCCGTATCAGCCCTGCGAGGGATTGTTCTGATTCCCAACAACCCTCGACAGGATGAGCCAAATTAAAACGAGAGAAAGCCTCGAGAGTAAAAGAGTTAGAACAGAATCGCTTTCAAAAAGCACGACACAGAAGATCCACCGGTACCATAAGTGAGCCGGGACATGCGAGTGCTCCGACTCCAGTTCCACAGCACGTCCATACAATCAGAAACCGGACTTAACAGATCGGGGCCACTCGAGGACCGACCGATCTTCGGCTCGCGTCGTGAGACACGGATTGTCGGCGGACATCTCGTAGAAAAATAGAGCGAAGCGTAATGGTAAAGCACTGCAAGGATATCATGGCAAGATTTACACAGGAACCGTACTCTTCCTTTGATAGCTTATAAATATTGTATCTACACAATATGTGGTACAAAAATATTTGACATTTTCCGGGCACTGGTAGCCTTAAAAACAAAAAAAAGAGATGTAAAATGATTACAAGAGTTTGTCTGTTTTGTTCTACTGCTCAGGCACGATAAACTCGTCCTCAACCGCGTACGGGACGTTTGCGACAGGCGTGAGCAGAGCGAGGAGATGTTCCAATGTGTACTCGTATGCAGTCAGGCAGGACAGGATGGGGAACAGAGACTGAGTTTGAGCTGAGTATTTTGGTTGGTTTCCCTACAAACAAGAAGCTCCAGTCCACAGTGGTCTCGCGTCGCCCCCCCCATAGCCTCAAGTGGCCGAAATCTCCAGAGGCCCCTTGACGCCTTCCTTCTGAGCCATCCGGGCATCTGTTTATCGTATCTTATTGCTACATTTCTGACCATGTAGGATGTTAGAAAAGCCGGCTTCGAAAAATGGCTTCCTAAGCACACACAAAGCTGTGTTGGCGTGCCACCTGTTGGAGCCAGTGGGGGGCGCCCATTTGTTTTTTTTTTTTTTTTTTTCCCCTTTTTCCTCTCCCCTCCATCATCCATCCTCTTTTTTTGTAGTAATTTGGCATCAGAAAAGTGGCCGCAGTCCCCGCAGTCCTCTCTCTCCGCGTTACCAAACCTCACAGAAGGTAGCTCGGACTATCCGTAAACCGGGCGGGGTTAAGGCAACGCGATGTCCTGTGAATTTAATAAAACTTTTTTTCTTAAATTAAAAACGTTTTAAACTCTTTTTAAAAAAAATGTACAAATTTCTTTTAATAATACAAAAACCTCTATGGCATAACCAATAAAACGCTGTAAGAAAAATAGATCTAAATATTGCTTTTCTTTTTTTTTCTTTTTTAAAAAACAAGGATTTGCCGCCTTCGTGCACGTCAAAGTGTCCTTCCTCCCCCCTCTTGGCAGAACAGCCTCTGCATCAGTCACTCCTTTACCTTTTCACAAAAAGTCATCCTATGCACAAATGCTATTTACACCGGGCAGGGCTCGGCACGTGATCGGGGCTCAGGACGAGTCGGTGCAGGGCGAAGGGGGCGGGGGGTAGAGGTGCTGCGAGTAGCTGCGCTCCGTGTAGGGCGAGGGGGGGCAGCTTTCACAGTTCTCCTCCGCCGACAGGTACTGGCTGCGCGGCGTGGGGGGCGGCGGGAAAGGCTCCGAGTCGTAGTTGGCGTCGCTGCCGTAGCCCTTGGCCATGGCGCCGGAGGAGGCGGGCTGCACCCGGCGGCCGGGCGTGTAGTCGCTGTCGCACACGTCCGTGCTGCACGGTGTGGTCGGGGGAGCGAAGTGCCGGTAGCTGTACGGCCGGTAGCTGTGAAGAGACGGGGAGAGAATTCGGGTTAGCGCAGAATCAGCCAGGACAATTGCACTGGGTGCATCTCTAATTTCGATCAGTACGGCTTGGAGCGATCCAGAAGCATCGACGAGTGCTGAAACTGCATTAATCTGTTCCAGACCCACACAAAATCCCTATCTCTATAAACTTTAACGTTGTTAATACGCGTGTTGCGTGTGGTGTCAGCCACGGGGTTCAAATGGAATCTGTGCTTCGTACTAAGGTGAAAACAGTTAATAAAACGCAGTCAGACCTGGAAAAGGAGCCCCAACCAAGTATTTATTGTATATTATACCACAGTTAGTTCCAACCCCGCAATCTGAACTCTGGCCGGCGCTCTATAAGTATTACTCCGCGGCATACACACGTAACCTAGCAACGATGCCCGCCCTACAAAGCTACAAGTTATAATGACACCAGTAAAACCCTGATGAAATGAAAGCCATCATTAGTTATAAAATCTATGTTTAGAAAACGATTGAAATTTGGAAGATGAAGCTATTAATGACCAACCTGAGCCAAAGGGTTATCACCTTTAGGATTTAACCACCTTTAGGAAGTAGGGCTGCAACAACGAATCGATTATTAAAAGTGTCGACGACGAATTTAATTTCATTACCGCTTACGTTCATTGCGGCGATTGAACAAAGCGAGGCGAAGCCGGGCGTAGGCGGAACATTCAAAGTTAGCATTAAGAATGGAATAAATTCTACAAATGAAACATGACCGACACAGAGAAGAAGGTTCGGCTTGAGTCCTAAAGTGTGTCGGAGCACTTCACGCTTCACACAACTAAACAACGTGTAACATGCAAGCTCTGCAAAAGTGATCTGCCCTGGTACGAGGGCACCCCGGTGCTGATACAGCCCTCGAAACGGAAACATGGGAGTCACCGATGAGGATGAAGGGAGCTCAACAACAGTGTAAGTCACCACAATATCCCGAGTTTGTTCCGTTGTGAAGTGAGGAAACGTAACGGCGCACTCACACTATGCGAACGGACACAGCACGGGTGATGCTGTTGTTGCTTGTTAGCTGGATAATGACAGTGAGTTAGCAGAGACAGATATCCTATATTGGCCAGGCTAGCCAAGTCCTATTTATGCATTCCTGCTACTTCAACGCTGTCTGAGCGTCTACTTTCTGTGGCAGGAATATAGTCTCTAAAAAGAGAGCCAGCTTTAGCCAGGAGCATGCTGACATGCTGACATTTTTGCATTGCAATGCAAAGTTCCTAAAGAAAGAGCGTGAATGAGTTTGTATGTAGTGTTTGCATCAGAGATGCACTTATTTTTCTTTATTAAGATAAGATAGCCTTTTATCATCCCACAGGGGGAAATTATCTTGTTACGGCACCAAGAAGAAACAGAATAAATACAAGTATACACACTATTATTTTATTTATTTTAATTTATTAATAAATTTAATTTATTATTATTCAATTATCACTTATTTGCTGTTATTCAATGTTATATTTCTGAATAAAGACATGGAAATTTTATATATATATATTTTTTAATCCAATTCATCAATTAATCGAAAAAATATTCGACCGATTAATCGATTACTAAAATAATCGTTAGTTGCAGCCCTAAATCAAAGCATTTCAGATTAAGAGCTATAGGCCATACTGATGAAAATTAAAACAAAAAGGCTTCAACTAAGTCGTGTAATAAATCTAAAATATGATTGTTAGCCAATTTTTTTTTCCATTTTCTTTTAGATGCACCTAACTAACTTTAACCCAAAATGCAGACTTAATACTACAAGCACTGCGGTTAGCGCTGTCGCCTCAGCACTCCATACATCACCGCCCGATGTCGGCCCTGAACTGGATGAAGCGGGTACAGAAAGTGTGAGAGCATTTAACAGGGGCTCATCCACAGAAACTAGCCACTGGTATGGTCTTACAATCCAAGTAATTGTGGATTACCGGCTCCAAGAGTGGCCGCTTGACAGTGCTGGGACTTGAACCCTGAACTGCCTGGTCATTAATCCAGTACTGGGCAGCACCACAGTCCTTAATTTGACAAAAGTGAGAAATCCGTTCATCGCAAATCCCGTGTTGCATCCTTTCCTCGCATGCAGAAAACAAACCTCTTTTCACAAACGTAGCAGAGCTGAGGCACGGCTGGCACACTGAGGTGTTGCTAACGAGGAATGGAACTCTGTCCCACCCAAAACCTCTTCCGTGAGAACACGTCTCGGCTTATTAACCACATCTGGAGTAGGGGGGAAACGGCTTAGATCGGATTTAGTGCTAAACGGCTCTCGACTTGATTCGGGCCAATTCCTTGGCTTTATCGTGGCACAGTGTGTAAGATTTTGGTTCACGGAACATTTTCCCTTGCGTCACCAAAGATTCAGCTTTTTGTTTTTATAACAGTACACAGTCATTTCCGGATCTGCGGAACCCTCCTGACACCATACAGAACCCCGTACCTGTAGGAGCGATGCGTGGAGGGACTGTTGGACGAGTAGCCGAACTCCATGGTGTACTGAGAGCGCACCGTAGCAGGAGAAGGGGGAGGGTTGAGGATCTGAAGCGAGAAGAGGGATGGAAACAGCGAAGGGAACAAACACAACCAAACATTAATTCTTGCACAACAATCCTTTCATTTTACAAAGCAACATCTTAAAAGGGAACTGGTCTTTATTGGGTTAGTTAAAGGCTGCTGGGGACTTTTAAGACTGTCAATCTGTGAGCACCGAGCAGATCCCACTTTCCATGCAGGGACATTTCATAAATCTCCCACTTTTTTCCATGAGAGCTGTGGTTACGGTAAAACATAACAA
>JAJAGP010006070.1:0-25380 GCA_025084515.1 Ancistrus triradiatus | reverse complement strand
AGGTTATGTTACAAAGTACTGAGCTGAACTTTTGTTATTGACCAAATACTTATTTTCCACCATAATTTACAATTAAATGCTTTAAAAATCCTACAATGTGATTTCCTGGATTTTTTAAAATAATTTTGTCTCTCATAGTTGAAGTGTACATATGATGAAAATTACAGACCTCTCTCATCTTTCTAAGTAGGAGAACTTGCACAATCAATGGCTGACTAAGTACTTTTTTCCCCACTGTAGATGTTTTCCTACACTTTGTGCTTTCCTGTATATTGTACAATACTCTCGTGTTGTACGATGTACCATGGTCTTGGAGGAACAACAATTAGTCTCACTGCATGTGTACACTACTGATTTTAGAACACACATAATTTTTCATTGACATTTATGCAGATACCACTGCTATAATTTAAGTTACCAAAAACTGAAAAATATGTTCTTACAGTGGAACCTCGGAATATGAACTTAATTGGTTCCGGAAGGTCGTTCGACTTCTGATTTGTTCAAAGTCTAAATCAAATTTCCCCATAATGTACGCCTATATTTAATAATTAAGTATATGTTACTAATTATTAAGAGTATGAATAACGCAAAGGAATGTAATATCATAACAATAATAATAATAATAATAATAATAATAATAATAACGAATAAATACATGAAATATGTGAAATATAAAGACATGAAATTAGTGAAAATAAAGTAAAACTTTACAGTTTCAGCATGTCTTATCATTGGGACAGCAGCACCAAGAATTAGGGAGTGTCTGAAATCAAACCCATAGACTAATAAAACAAACTTATACGTGATATAACAATAAAATACAATAATATAAGTAAAACGCCTATGATCGCTCACTAGTTCATCTTATTCTTTTGGGTTTTTTTGGTGATTTGCATATTGTTTGGTGCATTATCTCCACCAACTGGACTGGGTTATGTGCATCCTGTTGGGAAGATCGCAATATTGAATATTGTTCAAATTTGGGGGCAAAAAAATTCAAACGGACCACTCGAATTGCTCTCTTTGGGTTCTCGCAGCAGCGTTGTTCCGTAATTCCAAAGCGGCTTTTGGAGAAGACGAGCCCCGTCTCTCTCTCTCCTTCATGCGTGCATGCACCCTGCGTGTCCCTCACTTCACCTTGGCGGCATCCCGCGTATACGCGAACCGCTGTGCGCGTTCGTCATCCATTTAATTCTTTCTCCTGGTTCAATCTAACATGCTGCTCACGCTTTTAGTAGGGGGATTGTTCCTCTGTAAATTTCCTTCCCTCTGTTATTCATATCGCTCCCTTTGGTTTGAGCCCGCATTAAAGTGGCCCCTTTATTTGTTCTTATCCTCAAGCTCCCTTCAGTTTGTGTGTTGATGGTGCGCTGCTAAAGCGCCCGCCCCCAAGAGCCTTCAGCCTAGGTTCAAATCTCACTCAGAGCCTTTTTCCCTTTATGCTCAGATATCGCACCATTTTTTCCCTGTTAATCGCCCCCTTTTTTCTCCTTGTCGCCTTTGCGTCTGTCCAGTCTTTATTTTCCCGGGCTTCAAAGGTTTCTCCTTGCGCTTGGGTCCGTTTATTCCCCCTGTTCTTCGGCATGCCCCCCTGGGTCCCCCGTAACAGTAGAGTGCGCCCAGTGTGGACCCAGCAAGAGCTTTGCCCCCAGCTGCTTCGGTTCTCCACCACCATTGCTGTCTCAGTGATAGGCCCAGCCTTTCCTCCCCCATTCGGCCTCACCCTCCCTGTCACTATTCGTTAGGGTTGGGCCATTCAAGCACACCTTCCCGCCTATATTGACTCGGGGGACCCGACTTGTCAGCCGTCCCAGACCTATACAGGGATTTAGGGGAGGTTTTCAGTAAACGCACGGCTCAGATTCTCCCGCCACACAGGGAGTACAACTGCGCCATTAACCTCCTGCCTGATGCGACAAAGGGGGCAGACTCTTTTCCTTGAATTGCACCAAGCAGGAGGCCATGCAAGTGTAACCCTTGTTAAAGTAAGCTCCCTGTATTGTAAGAGCCTATGTATGCCACCCCCCTCTCTTTCTCACCGCCTGTGTGTGTTCCCCCCCCCTCTCACCCTCCCCCTTTGTGAGCGTGTCGTTTTGTATTTCCCAAGACTGTGTAGATTCTACTCATGGTTTAATTATTTAAGTTCATGGTTTATGGTGTTTAAAGCGTTATAATCGAGTGAAAAGAAAAAAAAAAAACAACAGGAGCACAAAAGGTGATGTTGTTTTTTTATTTATGAGTTCCGTTCAGTGTTAACACGTGCGTTAGAAGGGCTATGAATATTTAGCATTAGCGCTAATTAGTATTTTGGTTGCAAGCTTTAATGTGTGTGATTTCATGTTAAGGTTCTGTGGTATATTGATTCCAAACAGCTTGTTTGAGATTGTGTACTAAATGACATGCTGCATCATGCAGGTTGTTTTTTTTGCTGGGAAAAGTTTATGGATTTCCCCGATCCAAGATGGCGAGCCTAGCTGAACTACGTTTTTCCTAGAGAGAGAGTTGAGCGAGCGACATCAGCAGCGCAAGCATCCGAGCGGCGCAGCAGAGAGACAAAGGGAGAGATACAGATAAGACAGACACGCGAAATACACACATACGCACATAAAGTTAAGTCTACCCGGGTAGTGAAGACTCAAACTTTCTGCCACTCACACGCACACATACAGAAATGGGACAATCATAACAGTGACCATAACAGAACCAAAGATAGACTGAAAGTTGGTTGTGATCAAATGCAATTGTACTGTTCCTCTTATTATGGTTGAATTGAGTGTTTCATGTATGTGGTAACTGTTTTTTTGGTGACATCTGACCTCGGACTATATAACATTAATTAGTTTATCGTGCTTGTCAAAGTCTGAGTAGATCGTCAATTGATTGAACACAGACTTTATTCTTTCTCTCCAAATACGTACAAACACGTACATACATTTCCTGATTAATAAACACACCGTTGTGTTAGAAGTCCTGAGTATCCTGGTCTGTTGCATTTTTGTCCAAGCCCTCCTTAGCGAACCTAATGGAATGGTGATACTGGTCCAGTGATAGTGATCTAGCTACCGTGGCCGTTACACTACTTTGACGGGTGCTACACCACCTTTTTGTGGCGAGCCAGCCAGGAGGGCTTTTGACTACTTGCAACTCGACCACCTTTCACAAGTTAACATTCTGTTCATGGTCGTATCCATCCTGCGATTTTTCAAATTTTGAGTTATGAATATTGAGGAAGTTTTGGGGGTTAATGTGAGGAGATCACTTTACGTGTCTGGCATTTCAGAAAATGAAACTCAGGATGAAGTGATAGCTTCCTTGGAACAGTTTGGTACAGTGACCAAAGTTGTCAAGCTCCAGTCGAAACAGACAGGAAACCCTATAGCAATAGTTAAGTTTAATTCTGACGCCCCAATTCTGAAGCTTGAACTTGATTCCCCTTTTGAGCTCCCTAGAGTATAAATACTCTACCAGAGTTCCAGTCTGCATTTCGAGAGAAGCCTATGGCATTCAAGAGTGGCGATTCTTCTGATGTTGTTCTGGGTTTTCCTGATGTCTCCAGTGCAGGTGACATCTCACCACATGACAAAACAATTATCAGTACTGTCTCTACTTCCCAAGAGTCTTCACAAACAGCAAGAATACCATACCAAATAATCCCGAAGCTTTGAATAATGACACATTAAACCCTCCTGAAATACAACGTGTTGTGGTAGAGCATGTTATTAAAAATGAATCATTGCCAGCACAGAACTATGGGTCAAAATGGTTGCGAACTTTCTCAGGGAAAATACTCAAACCACCTGGGGAAGTGGATTTCGAAATATGGTGCCTTCATGTGGAGCTTATGTTTCAGGACTGTCTTCCTATCGATGTTCAGAGGAGGAAGATACTGGAAAGTCTCCTCCCACCAGCAGCAACAGTTGTGAAGCAGCTTGGTCCGTCTGGTCATCCAGAAGAGTATGTAACCCTGCTGGAGTCTGCTTATGGTTTTGTTGAGGATGGAGAAGAAATTTTCGCAAAATTCTTGAATACACATCAAAATTCTGGTGAAAAGGCCTCCGATTACCTTCAGAGACTACAAGGTCTTCTTGGTTCTGCAATAAAGACAGGGGGTGTAAAACAGTCCTGTGCAAATCGTCACTTATTAAAACAATTCACCCGTGGTTGCTGGGACCATACCCTCATACTTGGTCTACAGTTGGAGGCGAGGCTAAATGATCCACCAAATTTTGCAGAACTTTTACTTCAAACTGACGAGGATAAAAGAGCTTTGAAATTAGAACGAATGCAACGGCATTTCAGCAACTCAAAGCAAAAGCCAACTTTGAACTTTCATTCTGCATTTCATGTGCCCTCACAGCTGGATCCACATGATCCAGATGCTGAGACGCTGCAAAAGTACATGTGTGAAACAGAACAGTTAAGGAAAGAGCTTGCTGAAGTAAAACTCCAGCTTAGCATGCAAAAGTCCAAGAAAGAAAAGGAACCAGGTACTTTGAAACGCACAAACCAAGAAGGTTCCTCTGATGTTCAGGCTAACTCATTGACTCAGGAAACTGCCATGCCCGAGCTGTCATACAGGCTCACCAGGCTATTCCTAGGCCTCACCCAAAAGCTTGGTTTTGTTTTAGATGCGGTCAAGATGGCCACATTGCACGCCAATGTGCCGAGGCCATAAATAAATCACTCGTTGATCAAGAGTACAAAGAGCTACGAGCCAAGCAGGATGAGTGGAAGATTAGGCGTGGCCCGGCGTTAAACAGAAATGGGTCGCAATAACGGGACAAACTGAGGCCCATATTACCAATCTTTGTCCCAAGCCTAGGCCTGAGAACTGTCCTGGACCCCGCCCTTGCAATAAACTTATGGATGGACTAGTAGGGCCTAAATGCATGGCCACTGTTGTTATTGAAGGGAATGAGTGTCAGTCAATTTTGGATTCTGGTTCTCAAGTGACCACACTGTCAAAGTCCTTCCATGAGCAGTACTTGCCCTCACATCCTATCTTACCCCTAAATGACCTCATTGAAATAGAAGGTGCTGGAGGTCATGTTGTTCCTTACCTTGGCTATGCCGAAATGAACATCTCCTTTGACAGCAGCATTACTGGAAAACCAGCTGAAGTGAGCACCTTGGCTTTGATCGTTCCATATTGTAGGTCGAACATCACTGTTCCTGTGCTTATAGGCACAAACACCCTGGACCTGTTGTATAGGTCATCCCTCTGTTGTTTTGACATCAAGACAGATGGTTTCAAAGGGACAGATGTTCATACTGCTCTTTTAAAGAACTTGTTTCATCGACATAAAGTAGATCGAGAGGATGGCAGAGTAGGCAAAGTGAAGCTGCAGAGCAAAAACAATGTTGTTATTCCCGCAGGTCAGAAAGTTCCCTTGTCAGGCTATGCAAGAAATGTTTTACACACACCAGGAACTCCACTACTGGTTGAGCCACCAGTTTTGCCATGTTTGCCCAGCGGTCTAGTTTCTAGTTGCTATATCATGACAAGTCTGTTCACAGATTCCTTCAAAGTACCACTTCTTATTAAGAATGAAACTGATCGTGCCATTTGCATTCCTGCAAAGCGCATTGTGGCTGAGCTGTTTGTGCCAAAAGCATATGTTCCTCTTTCCCAGTCCTCAGGGGTTTCAGGCCCCAAGTCTCCTGAGTGTCCCAAATGACTAGCTTCATGTGGCCTGTTAGCCCCTATAGATGGGCAAAACATGCTTTCATTTAACTTGGACGAGTCGCCACTGACTGCAGAGTGGAAAGACAGAGTAACATCTAAATTGAACTCTATTCCTGAAGTGTTTGCCCGTAGTGACCTTGACTATGGTCACACAACTGTTGTCAAACATCGCATCCGGTTATCTGATTCTACCCCGTTCAAACAGAGAGCTAGGCCCATCCACCCATCAGACTATGAAGCTGTGCGACTTCATCTAAGAGAGCTACAAGATGCAAGCATAATTAGAGAATCAGAAAGTTCCTTTGCATCACCTGTGGTAGTAGTCAAAAAGAAAAGTGGGGCTATCCAACTTTGCATTGACTACAGAAAGTTAACCAGCCAGACTATAAAGGATGCTTATGCCTTACCGAATATCGAAGATACTTTTGCAGCACTACATGGCTCTAAATGGTTTTCGGTCATGGATTTGAAATCCGGATACTATCAAGTGGAAATGGAGGAGGAAGATAAGCATAAGACAGCCTTTGTTACTTCCATGGGATTTTGGGAATTTAACAGGATGCCACAGGGTGTCACAAATGCACCAAGCACCTTTCAGCGTGTCATGGAAAAGTGCATGGGAAGCATGAATCTGAAAGAGGTTCTAGTGTTTCTTGATGATCTCATTGTCTTTTCCAATACACTTGAAGAACATGAAAACCGACTAATGCGTGTACTGATGAAGCTGAAGGATTTTGGACTTAAACTTTCCCCAGAAAAGTGCCACTTTTTCAAGAAGTCAGTTAGATATCTTGGCCACATTGTCTCAGAGAGTGGAGTTCAGACAGACCCTGAAAAAATATCCGCCTTGACAACCTGGCCTAAACCAAGAAATATCAGGGAGTTCAAATCCTTTCTTGGATTCACAGGATATTACAGGCGTTTCGTGAAGGATTATTCAAAGATTGCAAGGCCACTGAATGATCTGACTGTTGGCCATATTCCACCCAAGCGACGTTCAAAAAGAGGTTCCTACAGAAGTATTACCCAAGATTCTGGAGAGTCATTCCAAGGAAAGTGGACTGAAAAGTGTGATGGAGCCTTTAACACTCTAATCGAGAAGTTGACAACTGCTCCCATTCTAGGTTTTGCAAATCCCCACCTACCATATGTCTTACATACGGACGCTAGTGTTCAAGGGCTAGGTGCAGCCCTCTATCAGCAGCATGATGTCCAGCTTAGGGTCATTGCCTATGCCAGCAGAGGTCTGTCCAATTATGAGAAAAGGTACCCCACTCATAAATTAGAGTTTCTAGCCTTAAAGTGGGCAGTCACAGATAAATTTTTTGATTATCTCTACGGGGCAGAGTTTACCATCATGACTGACAACAATCCCTTAACCTACGTTCTGACGTCGGCTAAACTGGATGCTGCCGGACATAGATGGTTAGCTGCATTGTCGACGTTCAATTTCTGCATAAGGTACAGAGCTGGGAAAAGGAATCAAGATGCTGACGGACTTTCTCGTCGCCCTCATGATCAGTTTGACGTCTGATTCAGGTTTACAAGCTGAAGATGACAGGAGTTAAATGGTTCCTTTCTCGAGGAGTCAGAGAGGATGAATCGGGTCTTTCCCATTCCACCAGAAGCCATCAAAGCTGTCTGTCAGAAACACCTCTGTAGTTCTGCTGAACCTTGTGAAGACCCCCCAGCCATGATTGAGTGCCTTGCTATGGACACAGACGCTATTCCAACAGAGTACACATGCACTGAAATGGTTCCGGGGTCTACTACTTTGCCCTCGATGTCCCCACATGACTGGGTTGTGAACAGAGGAATGATCCAGCCATCAGTCGTGTTCTGTCTTTTCTAACGTCTGGAAAACGATTGTCCTATAGGGCCAAGCAGCAAGAAGAAAGAGAAGTGCAACTACTGCTCAGAGTAAGAGACCAGCTTGTTCTAGATGAGCATGTGCTTTATCGGCGTCGCATGATTGGAGGTGAACCATCTTTTCAACTGGTACTGCCAAAAACGTACCGCCACATAGCTCTTAACAATCTCCATGATTCAATGGGACACATAGGAGTGGAAAGGACACTTGATCTTGTCCGAACCAGATTCTACTGGCCGCACATGCAGGCCGACATAGAGGAAAAAATCAGAACCTGCGAACGATGTGTACGGCGAAAAGCTTCCGCCAAGAAGAGTGCCCCATTAGTCAACATTAAAACTAGTAGACCCATGCAATTCAAGATTCAAGATTCAAGATTTATTTGTCACATGTTCATTTGTAGTTGGTACAAAGGGACAGTGAAATGTAAAGTGACTTTTCTAGGACTGTGCAGATAACTTAGAGAATTATAAAATAAAATAAAAATAAAAATAAGTAATAGTTTCTAAAAACAGAATGAGCAAGAGAATAATTTCAATATTTACACAAAAAACAGTTGGCGGTAGGTATATGCTGTAGTATGACAGTAGTTTGTAAATTGGAGTTTGAAATGTGCAATTGAAAGTGGTAGTGATCAAGTAAATTAAAAAACAAAAACAAAAAAAAACAGCTATCAGAGTTTTGGTTAAAATTAAGGTTTTAACCATTTAAGGGTCTAATGTCCTGGGGAAAGAAGCTCTTTCTAAGCCTCTCAGTTCTGGCCTTGATGGAGCGGAGTCTTTTCCCAGAGCGTAACCACTGAAACAAATTGTGGTTTGGATGATGAATATCCTTAATAATCCTTCTTGCTCTAGACATGCACCGCTTGGAGTAGATGTCTTGTAGTCCAGGAAGTTTGGTCCATTTTACCACTCTATGAAGAGCGTTCCTGTCCTGTAGACTACAGTTACCATACCAGGTAGTGATGCTTCCAGAGAGAACAGATGCTATTGTTGCAGTGAAAAAGGTTTTCTGCAGTTCAACGGAGACTCTGAATTTCGTTAGCCGCCTGAGGTGATACAAGCGCGCCGTGCCTTCTTCACTGTTATGGAGATGTGTGCGGACCAAGTTAGGTCCTCAGAGATATGGACCCCAAGGTACCTATGGCTGCTCACATTCTCCACCGTGGTTCCGCTGATTAAAAGTGGTGTGTAATGAATGCGCTGTTTCTCTCTCCTGTAGTCCACAATCATCTCTTTTGTCTTAGAGACATTCAGCTCCAGGTTGATGTCAGCTTTTCCACCTCATCCAGGTAGGCCCTCTCATCATTGTTGGAGATCAGGCCTATCACCACTGTGTCGTCGGCAAATTTCACAATGGTGTTGGAGCTGTGGTTAGCTGTGCAGTCATAGGTGTACAGAGAGTACAGCAGAGGGCTTAAGACGCAGCCTTGTGGGGCACCGGTATTAAGAGTTAAGGATCCAGATGTAAATTTCCCCAACTTCACCATTTGTGGTCTATCAGACAGAAAGCTCTGGACCCAAGAACACAGTGGGCGGCTTAGCCCCAGGGTCCTGAGCTTACTTATTAATATGGAGGGAACAATTGTGTTGAACGCTGAGCTGTAATCAACGTACAATAGTCGTGCATAATTCCCCTTGCCAATGTCCAGGTGGGAGAGGACAGTGTGTAGGATGAATGATATGGCGTCATCAGTGCTCGAATTCCTACAATAGGCGAACTGGAGAGGATCTAGAGAACTTGGCAGGGATGAGCAAATGAAGTCTTTGATGAGTTTCTCAAAACACTTCATTACAACAGAGGTCAAAGCTACAGGCCGGTAGTCATTAAGGAAAGCAGGGTTGGTCTTCTTCGGTACAGGGATGATGTTAGATGTCTTTAGACATCTAGGGACAACAGAGTTAGCCAGGGAGAGGTTGAAAATGGTGGTAAATACAGCAGATAGCTGGTTGGCACATGATTTTAACACCCTCCCAGGAATGCCATCTGGACCAGCTGCCTTCCTGCTGCTTACTCGTGACAGAGCCTTTCTCACGTCGTGCTCTGAGATTATGAATGGACTGTCCTCACTGCTGAAGTCACACGTTACAGCAGTGCAAGTGTTAATCGCGGAGCCAGCGATGCTAACGGTATTAGGAATTAGTTTGTATTGACTATCTCTCATTAGAGCCAGATCGCAGGGGAACAAAGGATATTCTCGTAATTCGAAATACGCAGTTTTTTTGTCCACTATGGACTGCCTGAACGATTACATAGCAATCAAGGTCGCGATTTTGAGTCTGCCTTGATCAGAGAGCTGTGTCAACTCCTTGGTATTAAGAAATCCCGAACCACACCCTACCATCCCAGAGGGAATCCTGTAGAGCAGATGAACAGGACTCTGCTTAGCATGTTGGGGACTCTCCAGGAGGAAGATAAAGGGAAGTGGCGTGATTTTGTGCAGCCGTTAGTCCACGCATATAATTGCACAAAGAATGACACAACTGGGTTTACCCCATACCATCTCATGTTTGGTAGACAACCTAATTTACCAATAGACCTAGCTTTTGGACTTCATCCGCGAAAACAGAGTGCTATAGTCCATTCAGACTATGTCAAGAGGCTGAGAGAAAGCTTGAAAGAAAGCTATAAGCTTGCAGTATAGCATAGCGAGATCAATGCTTCCAGGAACCAAGTGTACTACAACAAGAAAGTACGTGAGTCTGTTCTTGAGCCTGGAGACAGAGTCCTCGTTCGAAACGTAGGGCTACGTGGAAAACATAAGTTAAGTGACAGATGGAGCAAAGAAGTCTATGAGGTAGTGAAGCAGATCGACGACTCTCCTGTGTACGTTGTTGCCCAACTAGGCCTGAAGAACCAGAAAAGACTCTACACAGGGATTTGCTATTGACTTGTGGTTTTCTGCCACCAACATCAGAGACAGATGGGGACGCTGAGGTAGCTGGAGGTGAAATACCAGCTTTTCAAGTGGATGCCGATAGTCCAGGAATTTTGAAAGAGGCTGAAATCACAGAGTCTCTAGATGGTGATGAAGACGAAGGAGATGCTTGTGTTTCAGGATTTCTCCCTAAAAGAGGTGACATTGTAATTCAGACGAAGATCCATCCAATACTAAAAGAGGTACAGGATCAAAGAGCACCTGTGAAGATCTGAATCTCGATGCTGAAGTGTTCCATCCAAAGGATCTAGAGGCAAATAGTGTGTTGGACAATGCTCCATGCATAAGTGAAGTTCTTGAAAACACCCTCCCAGGTTCAGAACAGGAAAACACACTAGACTTGTGTGACAGACATCCTTTACTTTCTTTGTCTGATTCTTCAGAAATGGTGACAAGTGATGATATTGATGAAGTTCCTGTAACGCAGCCAGTGTCCATCAGTTACATTTAGTGAGGCTACACCAACAACTGTTCAGCCAAATCTGTGGAAGAGGCGGGATTAAGAAGATCGACAAGACAGAGATCAACTCCAGAAAGGCTTACTTATCAATCACTGGGAAATCCTCTGATCCTAGTGATGCAATGTTTATTTAGTGGTCTTGATAAAGCATTTATGCAAACCCTCAACCCAGAAACCCTTCACATAACCTAGCTCATACCAGGCAGTGAAGGGATAGCCACATGCAGGGACGCATGTCAATTCCGCGCGGGGTGGATGTAACCCTTGTTAAAGTAAGCTCCCTGTATTGTTAGAGCCTATGTATGCCACCCCCTTCTTTTTCTCACCGCCTGTGTGTGTTTGCCCCCCCCCCTCCCCCTTTGTGAGCGTGCCGTTTTGTAAGAGCCCAAGACTGTGTAGATTCTACTCGCGGTTTAATTACTTAAGTTCATGGTTTATGGTGTTTAAAGTCAAGTCAAGTCAGATTTATTTATATAGCGCTTTTTACAATGGAGCATTGTCTCAAAGCAACTTTACAAGTTTAGATTATCTCCTAATAACTACGTCCAATCCCAAATTGAGCAGCCTAGGGCGACAGTGGCAAGGAAAAACTCCCTAGTTCTAGGAAGAAACCTTGGGAGGACCAAAGACTCAAAAAGGACCCAACCTCCTTGGGCGGCGTAGATGATAAATCTAAGAGAGAAACTAAAGTCATGGAGTCAAAGTTCGAATAAAATGTGAAGTATGCACATCGACATTAAATGGCCCGGAGTATGATGGGGTTGGAGCTTGATGGACGCAAGCAGCTTGAGTGGAGCTCCAACAGATGAACATCATGTGTGGGGCTGCTGGAACTTCAGGAACACAGCTCGGGAGAGAAAACAGAAAAATGTAATTAGTTATTGATTAAGAGCACAGTGTCTATTAAACAATCACTGATGCCATGTCAATCACTGATGCCAAGTGTACATAGCATGAGACCTGGCAGCAGGCTAGCTATAGCAGCATAGTTAGAAAGAGGAGAAACTGGTATGAAACACAGCCAAGAGGGATCACATGAGACATTGGCAACCCCACGGGTGGCAGAAGACAGCACCAACCCAACATCTCTGATCACCATAAGACTCTTTGACTATGAACCCCCAGCTCTGCCCTTATTCTAAGGCAAGGATGCACGAGTCAAGATCACGAGGACCGAAGCCCAGTTCAAGCCAGACCGCCCACTCAACAATCCCGGCTAGCGGACAAGGCAGGCAGGCCAGACCATGACTCCACACTCCGGCCCCAGTGACCCAAGCCATGCATCCTGGTCTAAATCTAGTCAAAAGCCTGTGTAAATAGGTATGTCTTTAGCCTAGACTTAAAACTTTGGAGAGTGTCTGAATCCTCGAAACAAAAGTGGGAAGTTTATTCCATAGTTGGGGGGCCATTATGTATGAGAGAGCCTTTCCCCCGGCTGTGACTTTTTTAATTTCTAGGAAACTAAAAGAAGTCCTGCACCCTGCGAACGAAAAGTAGACGAGTTGGATTGTAAAAAAACTCTGAAAAGTTCACTCAGATAATGTGGGGCGAGGCCATGTAGAGCTTTATAAGTTATAAGAAGTATTTTGTAATCAATGCGGAATTTGACTGGTAAACCAGTGCAGTGATGATAGAAACTTAGAACAGGAGTGATATGATCAAATTTTCTAGTTCGAGTTAGCACTCGGGCAGCTGCATTCTGAACTAAGCTGAAGTTTATTTATAGATTTACCAGAGCATCCAGTAAGTAAGGCGTTACAGTAATCCAACCTTGAGGTTGTAAACGCGCATGAACAAGTTTTTTCTGCATCATTAAAAGAGAGGATATTTTCTAAGTTTAGCGATATACGTAATTGAAAGAAAGCAATTCGAGTGATGCTGCTAATGTGCGCATCAAAGGAGGGATCTGAATCAAAAATGTGACACCTAAGTTTTTACAGATGGACTGGGCAATACTGGACAGCCATCTAGATTTAGGATAGATGTAGCCAACCTGTCTCTCCCAACCTTTCTCTCACAGCCTGGGTCCCACTAATAGAACCTCAGTTTTATCTGAGTTAAGTAAGAGAAAATTAAATAACATCCAATCGTTTTAGTTCATTTACACAGTCCTCGATTTTGTTGATTGGTAAGGCTGTCATTAGGTTGGCTGATATGTACAGCTGTGTGTCATCTCCTGCATAGCAGTGGAAAACTAAATGCCATGTTTACGAATAACTGAGCCTAGTCGGTAGCATGTACAGAGAGAATAAAAGCGGGCCAAGCACTGACCCCTGAGGCACGCCATACTTCACTTTTGAGAGCTTAGACCTTAGATTATTTATATGAACAAACTGGTAAGTAGGAATTTAAACCAAGAAAGTGCTGATCCCTTAATACCTACAGTTATTTCTAGTCCTGTTTAGTAAAAACATCATGATTCTAGAGTCAAATGCTGCAATTAAAATCTAACAGACAAGAAAAGAAAGAAACACATCCCTTATCTGAGGACATTAACAAGTCATTTAGTAACCCTAATTAATGCTGTTTCAGTACTATGATGGGGCCTGAAGCCAGACTGAAATGTTTCATAAATTTCATTCCTTTGGAGGTAACTGCAGAGCTGCTGATAGACGGCTTTTTCTAAGATTTTGGACAGAAACGGTAGAGATTGAAATTGGTCTATAATTAGATAATCACACAAGGGTCAAGATTGGCTTTTTTAATAGTGGGTTGATAACGGCAGACTTAAAGGATTTGGGCACATAACATAAGGTAAGGGATGAATTTAAAATAGCTAACACTGGCTCTATAAACACTAGGTAATACTTGTTTGAGTAGACGTGTAGGAATTGGATCTAATAAACATGTTGATGACTTAGACGAGCTGATCAGTGCAGATAGTTCAGTATGTAGTAATTGGGGTAAAAGATTCTAGTCTTTGATTTACAGCTCATTAAACAGATGTCTTCACTAGTGCTAACACTGGCTCTATAACACTAGGTAATACTTGTTTGAGTAGACGTGTAGGAATTGGATCTAATAAACATGTTGATGACTTAGACGAGCTGATCAGTGCAGATAGTTCAGTATTAGTAATTGGGGTAAAAGATTCTAGTCTTGATTTACAGCTCATTAAACAGATGTCTTCACTAGTGCTGCATCTGGAAGGTGGCTGAACAGTTTGGTGATGTGATGAGCATTGAGTTTTATGCCTAATGTTTTCTATCTTATCATTAAAGAAATTCATGAAATCATTACTGTTAAAATGACACAGAATACACACCGGGTAGTGAAGACTCAAACTTTCTGCCACTCACACGCACACATACAGAAATGGGACAATCATAACAGTGACCATAACAGACCAAAGAAAGACTGAAAGTTGGTTGTGATCAAATGCAAATGTGCTGTTCCTCTTATTATGGTTGAATTGAGTGTTTCATGTATGTGGTAACTGTTTTTTTTTGTCACATCTGACCTCGGTTGGACTATATAACATTAATTCGTTTATCGTGCTTGTCAAAGTCTGTGTAGGTCCTCATTTGATTAAATACAGATTTTATTCTTTCTCTCCAAATACGCACAAACACATACATACATTTCCTGATTAATAAACACACCGTTGTGTTAGAAGTCCTGAGTATCCTGGTCTGTTGCATTTTTGTCCAAGCCCTCCTTAGCGAACCTAATGGAATGGTGATACTGGTCCAGTGATAGTGATCTAGATAGCGTGGCCGATACACTAAGTTGATGGGTGCTACACAAGCTTATATCTAAGAGGCGCTTCAGCAGGGCTTCATTCAGCCATCCTCCTCACCCGCTGGGGCAGATTTCTTTTTCGTCACTAAGAAGGACGGCTCCCTGTGCCCTTGTATCGACTACCGGGGTCTCAACACCATTACAATCAAAGACCGTTACATCCTGCCCCTCATGACATCTGCATTCGAGGTGCTTCAGGGGGCCAACATTTTCACTAAGCTGGACCTCCGTACTATGTATAACCTTGTGCACATCCGGCAGGGGACAGGTGGAACACCCACCGGGCATTACAAGTACCGGGTAATGCCCTTTGGTCTCATGAATGCCCTGGCCGTCTTCCAGTGGTTTATTAATGACGTGCTCCACGAGGCTCTGGATCGGTATGTGTTTGTCTACCTTGATGATATTCTGTTTTTTAGCCAGACCCTTGAGGAGCACATCGCCCATGTTTGTCGAGTACTTAAGCTCTTTCTGAAGAACCGACTTTTTGTCAAACTCGATAAGTCGGTGTTCCATGCACCGTCAGTCACCTTCCTAGGTTTCATTGTATCTCAAGGGACCCTGCGCATGGACCTGGCCAAGACCCAGGCCGTGGCCAACTGGCCGCAACCCACCTCTCTCCAGCTCATTCAGCGGTTTCTGGGGTTTGCCAATTTTTTTCGGCGCTTCGTGAGAAATTTCGGCGCTATTGCCGCCCCCCTCACTGCCCTTATGTGCAAGACCCCAAGTTCCTTCCGCTGGATGGAAGAGGCAGATCGAGCGTTTCAGGATATCAAGGAACACCTCACTAATTCTCCTGTCCTCAGGTTCCCGGACCCTGAAGAACCATTTATTGTTGAGGTAGACGCATCCGATATTGGCGTGGGGGCTGTCCTCTCCAGGACCGCAAACTTCATCCATGCGCTTACTATTCGCAGCACCTGACCCTCGCTGAGTGCAACTACTCCACTGGGGACCGGGAGCTCCTTGCCATGAAATTGGTTTTTGAGGAGTGGCGTCACTGCCTAGAAGGGGCCAAAGACCTGTTCCTGGTGTGGACCGACCACAAGAAGCTGGCATATATCCAACAGGCCAAGAGGCTCAATGCCTGCCAGGCTCACTGGTCGTTGTTCTTTGCCAGTTTTGATTTTACGGTCACCTTCCGGCCAGGGTCCAAGAACGCCAAGCCTGATGCCCTGTCAAGACAGTGGGACCCCCTGACATGACTTCTGCTCAGGAACCCATTCTCCCGGCACCCCGAGTAGTCACGGCCCTCACCTGGGCCATCGACGAGGTGGTGACTAAGGCTCTTCATCGCGAGACCCAGCGTATTTTGTTCGCCGCGCACCCCGGTAGGACTGCTACTTAAAAGCTCCTGAGGCATAGCTTTTGGTGGCTGGGTATGGAGGCCGACGTCAGGCAGTTCGTTGCATGGGCCGAGTTCGCCCACAACACCCTTTGGCACTCAGCCCTTGGCATGTCCCCTTTCGAATGCCAGTTCAGTTTCCAGTGTTGAGGATCTGTTGGACAAATGTGCCTTTGTGGCTGCGGGGGCCACACATTTTTGTACCCATATAATTATTTACATCTGATATATTTGCATTTTTAATGTGGTGATTTCACTCTTTCAGACTAAGTCTCTTTAAGACATGATTTGCAGGTGCGTCTCAGCCTAACTGAGAAGGTACAAAATGTTCTTTGGCCTTGAAAGTGTTCACCAGTTTTGCAAACTGTGGGTATGTGTGTGTGTAAGATTTTTTTATACAGAGACTTGTTGTAAACTCCAGTAACTTGGGTTATTTCACATGTTCATGTGTATAATTACTCAATCATTTGTAATTTGATTAAGAAGCACATTTATTCCAAGTGATCCTTTTATTCTGTAAGTGCATATGATGAATAACTATATTTTTGATGTTAAAGTGTTAGTTTAAAGCTTTTACATGGTAACAGAGAGTAATCATGATCTGGATTTAGTATAATGTAAGAATTGAATACAATTTATATGTAGAAATTAGAGATTTGATGCTGAAACTAAAAACTGGGATAAAGTTCACCTGCCAGGTCAGGATGACCCGAGGGGGGAGACAATGGAGGAATACGGGTGGGGCGCCTGGGCAGCAAGTGTTCTAAAAAGTGGAAAACAATGATGACATAATGTCTGACCTTGACTGAGTTGTATATAAGGGCCAGAGATTTGTGGCTCTTTGGCTTCTTCGCACCTCTGCTGTGGTGTGAGGATGTCCCTTATTGCTTGCAATAAACTTGTCTGCCTCTCCTCTGAAACTTTGATTCTGCTTGAGTGTGATTTTTGATTAAGTGATCAGCATGCATTCTGTCAAAAAAACCACGACACCAGCACCCCCTCTTCCCCCGCCAAGAGGCGAACATGGGGGTTGCGTCAGTCGGCCTGTTTGTCCACTGGTGTTGACAGGCCTGGCTCAAGGCTCGGGCAGCCCTGAGGGATAACGCCGAGACCATGCGGCAGCGAGCGGATTGCAAATGCAGACCCACCCCTTCTTACCCTCATCTGTGATTTCCGGAGGCGCCAGTCGCTGACTTGGAGACATCTGGGGGGGACGATTAGGGCACGCATTCTCGACACTAGAGGGCGCCATGGGCCCACTAAACCATGGTATTCCGTGGTCGGCCCGGCTATAAAAAGGGCTTCCGCGGTTCGCTTTTACACATTCCCAGGTTAAGGAAAGTGGTGAACCCGTCTCGTGAAGGAGGCAGGAGTATTGAGTACAGAGTATTGAAGATGGAACATGGCTGGGTCTTCCAGCATGACAATGATCCCAAACACACCGCTCGGGCAACTAAGGAGTGGCTCCGTAAAAAGCATTTCAAGGTCCAGGAGTGGCCTAGTCAGTCTCCAGACCTCAACCCCATAGAAAATGTGTGGAGGGAGTTAAAAGTCCGTGTTGCCCTAAAACATCACTGCTCTAGGAGAGATCTGTATGGAGGAATGGGCCAAAATACCAGCTACAGTGTGTTAATTTATAGTATGTAATATCCTATATAATAGGATGCAATATCCTAAGTTACATCCTATATAATGTCAGGGTCTGATGATTTAATTATTGAACTACCCCTGTCCCTAATGTCATATCTGTCTAGACGGTCACCCACACATTTCCTTCCTTTGCCCTCTTCCAACTAAGCTCAATCTCACCTGCTGAGGTTCCAAATAATGATCCTGGTTCCACTGGAGTTTTTGCCAGAAGGCCCCTTAATGGCGTTGAGCTCACACAGCAGCTCCTCTTTAGTGTTAAACAGAGTGTACATCAGGATATGTTGAAGACTCTCATCGTACTCCTGTGCACAACTAAGTGACACACAAGGTCAAGGAGCAAATACAGTAGTAGAACCCTTATATTCTTAAAAGCATGTCTCGTTTTCCATGCTCTAACTCCTCTTTTAATTGATTTCCCACCCACCCAATTATACATCCAGTTTTCTTCCTGGGTTTATTATAAAGGATATTAGTGTCTCCAGAGGTCTTGAACATGACGATAGGCACTATGACGTTCTCTGCTTTGATCTCCTGAAGGTAGGTCTGAGACAGCAGTCCAACACACATGATATCTCCTTTCTTTGAGAACACGATAGCATCCTTCCCCAAGCGCATGGAGCCCGACTTAAATCCATTTCCATATACACCTACTGGGACATGGCCATTTATTGTCTGCTTATCACTGAAGCCAAAACTGACAGAGAAATAGAAAATGAGTCTGTGAGGGATCACATCATGTTACATGACATTACTTTAACAAAAAATAATAGATATCCTTGGCCTAAGCAGCTTATACTGTTATAGAAGTAACCTTGTGTGTGTAGCTGAAATGGCACCTGATGCTGATAGCGCGGTTTTATATATATATTTATACAGACTCAAGTCAATGCCAGTTTAGTGTAATCAATTCTCCTAACACACATGTCTTTGGACTGTGGGATGAAACCGAAGTACCCGGAGTAAACCCACACAGACACAGGGAGGACATGCAGACCCACACAGAAAGGACCCAGTCCTGGGATTGAACCAAGAACTTTCTTGCTGTGAGGTGGCAGTGCTATCCACTGAGCCACTGTGCCTCCCAAGCAAGCTATGCAAATGAAATGTATGAGACTTAAATAAAAGTACAGTATATACATTCAGCGTAATCACCATGTACAACACTGAAAACGGTGACCGACTGATTGTGTGATGCTTATATTTTTACATTCATGTGACTAACTAACTTCTTCTTTCTTCTTCTTCTTTCGGCTTCTCCCTTTATCAGGGGTCACTATCAGGGGGCGCATTCCCGCCACTAGGGGCCACCGCGGCACCGCCACACGTCGTGGGCGGCCTCCTATAAAATGAGCCTCCAAATGCCGGCCTTCGGCGCACTGTCTGATGAGACTCCCGGCATTTTGGAGCGATACCTTCGGTGTTACCCTTCGGTTGTTACCGCTTAAGGAGAGAGGTAGTCCCGTGTCGCAAAGGAGGCGGGATTTCGTAAAGGCAAAAGCCTTGAGGTAAAGCTAGGGCCTTAGGAAGTTAGGTAAGGGAAAGTTGGGGTAACGCCACTTACCGCTTTCTTCCCGGCTGCCCGAAGGCGCTCGTGGCCTTTTCCCCGCTCCGGCGGCCCCCGCCTGGGCGCCGATCGCTCCAATCCTCTCGTTGTTACCTTCGGCATTACTCCGGGCCTGGTTAATCCTGGGACGAGCGTTCCGTTCCGTCCCCACGCGTATTACAACGTCCACTCCCGGCCATAGATACGCGCCGGCTGCGTTAGCCGCGCTGGGCTCGAGAAAATCCCCGGCGCATGCGCAATACAGCGCCTCTGCCTCGGTGAGCAGAAGCCACACACACACACAGCGCTCCGGTGCTAGAGCGCTGAAGCCACACACACTCGTAGGCATTCTGAATCGGAGAGCAGAAGCCGCACACACACACAGCGCTCCGGTGCTAGAGCGCTGAAGCCACACACACTCATAGGCATTCTGATTCGGAGAGCAGAAGCCACACACACTCACATCGCTCCTGTTGCAGAGCGCTGAAGCCACACACACGCTTAACGTGCTCGATCATACACGCAGCGCTTCTCTCTCTCATTCAGAGCGCAGAGGCCACATACACACATAGCATGCTCGACCACACACACACAGCGCCATATTCTCACACGCAGGGCGCTGAGGCCACGCACACACACAGTGCTCGCTCTGATTAAAGCGCCGTGCGTCCTCCATTCCCCATCGCTCTGTTTAGAGCAAAATATGGGACTTTTCCCGTTTCTTCTGTTGCATCCCTGGTTATTTGTAAGAAATCTCCTTTTTTTGAGTTCGCTAGGAAGCGACTCCTTTGTTTGTCCATTGGCTTACAGCTGTTCCTCTCTTCTGTCGTTCACCACACCCGTGGCTCAGCGGTAGCATTCCCGCCCCCGAACTCGGTGACTCTGGTATCGAATCCGGGGACAGGCTGTCGCCAGCGGGTGTCACGCGCGTCAGAAGGGATCCCTTCTTTTCTTTCCTTTCACCTATTTCCCGCCTTTTGCGGTGTCCCCTGCGCTTGGGTCCATTATTCCCTTTTTTGGTGTGCCCCTCCCTGGCCCCCCGTAACAGTACAGTGCGCCCAGTATGGACCCCGAGGGGTCTCCATCCCCAGCCGCTGCCGTTCTCCGCCACCACGGCGTAACTCTGGGGCGTCACGAGCAGCAACTGACCCTCCTCACCCAGCAGGTTGCGGCCCTGACCGAGGCGGTCAAGGAGCTGTCCGCTAAGCTCTCCGGCCTCCAGGTGGTTCCCCCCCCACCTGTTTCCGTGCCGCCTCCAGTTCCTCCCTCCGCCTCGCCCCGCCCCGGAGACCCCCCCGTCCCGGCCTGAATGCTTTCGGGGGCGAACCCGCGCGTTGTAAGGTGTTCTGATGCATGCTCACTCATATTTGAGCTAAAAACGCTCGTCCAGTTCCCCTCGCCTCGCTCCCGTGTGGCGTATATCATCTCCCTCCTCTCTGGTCGGGCTCTGGCCTGGGCCACGGCCCAGTGGGAAGCCAGGTCTCCTGCCTGTGAGGATGAGGAGGCCTTTGCCGAGGCTCTCAAAGGGACCTTTTTCCATCCGCTGGGGGGACGTAATGCGGCCTCCCGCCTGGCACGTCTCTCGCAAGGTGCCAGGTCGGTGGCCGAATACACCGTCGAGTTCCAAACCCTGGCGGCGGAGAGCGGTTGGAACGAGGCAGCCCTCATCTCCAGCTACGAACGGGGACTCAGTGAGTCCCTTAAGGATGAGCTGGCCATTCGGGATCCTCCTGCCACGCTCGACGACCTATATAACCTCGCCACGACCATCGACTCTCGCCTGCAGCAACGGGCCCGTGAAAGGGCAGGGCCTCGTAACCGCTCCGTCGGTCCGTGGCCAAGTCGTGACCCCACCGGCTCTCGCACCACCCGCTCCGACGCTCCTGAGCCCATGGAGCTCGGGGGGGCCGGTTGGGGCCCTCCCGGCGAAACTGAACCCCCATCTTCGGGCCGTTCGGGAAACGCAAAGGCCAGGGCCGGCCGGGGGGGCCGGCCCTAGGCCTACCCACTCGCCCCCTATCGGGCCTCACCCTCCCGTTTGTTCTTGGTCAGGGGGAGAACAATCGGGTCCGCCTTGCCGCCTACATCGATTCCGGGGCCGAGGGCAATTTTATCGATGAAGCCCTCGCGCGGCATCTGCACCTCCAGGTTGAGGTCCTCCCCAACCCCCAGCCACTCAGGGCTTTTGATGGCCGGGCCCTGGGTAGGGGCCCTGTCACTCACAGGACCCTGCCGGTCGTTATGGAGACAGGACTCCATTCTGAGAGGGTCACCTTCCTTGTCACGCGCACGCCTACCCTTCAGTTGGTCCTGGGCTATCCGTGGTTGTTGCTCCACAACCCACGGATCGACTGGCAGACCCGGTCTATTTACGCGTGGTCCCCCCGTTGCCGGGAGCCCTGTTTGCTCCCGCGGCCCACCCCCCATCGCCAGCCTCAGGTTCGGCAGGCGGTACCCGACTTGTCGACCGTCCCCGAACCCTACAGGGACTTGGGGGTGGTGTTCAGTAAGGGCGCAGCCCAAGTTCTCCCCCCGCTCAGGGCCTATGACTGCGCCATCAACCTCGCCGGGCAACAGCCCCTCCCCGGGGCGGCTCTTCTCCTGAGCCTACCGACAGGAGACAATGCTACAGTATATCACCGAGGCCCGCCAGCATGGCTTTATCCGGCCATCTCCTCGCCGGCAGGGCGGGCTTTCTTCTTCGTCGCCAAGACGGAGGGCTCCCTGCGTCCTTGTATCGATTACGGGGCTCAATGCGACACGGTTAAGGACCGCTACCCCCCTGCCTCTCCTGGCCACGGCGTCCGAAGCGCTCCATGGGGCCATCATTTTCACCAAGCTGGACCTCCGGAGCGCGTACAACCTCGTTCGCATCCGGCAGGGGGACGAGTGGAAGACAGCCTTTTTGACGCCCACAGGGCATTATGAGTACAGGGTAATGCCCTTTGGGTTGATGAACGCCCCAGCTGTCTTCCAACGACTTATTAATGACGTGCTCCGGGAGGCCCTGAATCGATACGCGTTCGTCTACCTTGACGATATTTTGATCTTTAGCCGGACGCTCGAGGAGCATATCGGTCACGTCCGCCGGGTCTTGCAACTGCTACTGGAGAACCGGCTGTTCGTGAAACTAGAGAAGTCGGTTTTCCACACCCCTTCGGTGGCCTTCTTGGGGTTCATCGTGTCCCAGGGGTCGTTGCAGATGGACCCGGCCAAGATCCAGGCCGTGGCCGACTGGCCCCAGCCCACCTCTCTCCGGCTTGTCCAGCGGTTCCTGGGCTTTGCGAAGTTTTTCCGGCGCTTCGTTCGGAACTTCAGGACCCTGGCTGCCCCATTGACAGCCCTCACGCGCAAGACCCCAGGCCCCTTCCGCTGGACTCCGGAGGCCGGCCGAGTGTTCCAAACTATCAAAGACCGGCTCACCAACCCCCCGGTTCTCAGGTTTCCCGATCCGGAGGAGCCGCTCGTAGTCGAGGTAGACGCGTCCGAATTGGCGTGGGGGCCGTCCTATCCCAGCGCACCGGGTCGGACCGTAAGCTCCACCCCTGTGCCTACTTTTCGCGACGCCTGTCTGCCGCCAAACGCAACTACCCCATTGGGGACCGGGAGCTCTTGGCCATGAAGCTAGCGCTGGAGGAATGGCGGCACTGGCTGGAAGGCGCCAGAAACCCGTTCCTAGTATGGACGGACCATAAGAACCTGGCATACATCCAGCAGGCCAAACGGCTCAACGCCCGCCAGGCCCGCTGGCCCCTGTTCTTTGCCAGGTTCGCCTTTACGGTCACCTTCCGGCCAGGCTCCAAAAACACCAAGCCCGACGCCCTATCCAGGCAGTGGGATCACTCGGGCTCCCCCTCCGTCCAGGACCCCATCCTTCCGGCTCCTCGGGTGGTTGCAGCCCTCACCTGGGCCATCGACGATGTGGTCACTAAGGCCCTTCATCGCGAACCCGATCCCGGCAACGGTCCTCCGGGTGTAGGTTCGTCCCAGCCCTCTCCGCGCGCCCCAGAGTGATGCGCTGGGGGCACGAGGCGTCATTCGCGGCACACCCTGGCCGCACAGCCACCTACAAGCTCCTCCGACAGAGCTTTTGGTGGCCACGCATGGAGGATGACATCCGGGAGTTTGTGGCCTCCTGCGAAGTTTGTGCATGCAACAAAACCCCCCGCAGGAGACCCCCTGGTCTTCTTCATCCTCTCCCCGTGCCCGCTCGCCCCTGGTCGCACATCTCACTGGACTTTGTCATGGGCTTGCCGCCATCCAGGGGCAACACGGTCGTCCTCGTGGCGGTGGACCGGTTCTCCAAGGGGTGTAAGCTCGTCCCTCTGCCCAAACTACCCTCGGCCAAAGAGACGGCGGACCTTATCCTTCGGCACGTCGTTCGAGTGCACGGGATCCCCCGGGACCTGCTGTCTGACCGGGGCCCCCAATTCATCAGCCGCTTTTGGGCGGCCTTCTGTCGCTTAGTGGGGGCCACAGCCAGCCTTTCCTCGGGATTCCACCCGGAGTTTAACGGCCAGACCGAACGGGCGAACCAAGACCTGGCTCGCATGCTCCGGTGCCTAACGAAGGGTAACCCGTCCACATGGGCGGAACATCTGCCGTGGGCCGAGTTCGCCCATAACACTCTGTGGCACTCGGCCCTCGGTATGTCCCCGTTCGAGTGCCAGTTCGGTTTTCAGCCGCCCCTCTTCCCCCGCCAGGAGGCGGACGTAGGGGTCTCTTCAGCCGGGCAGTTTGTCCATCGATGTCGGGAATCCTGGGCCAAAGCTCGGGCGGCGCTTACGGGCAGCGCAGAGTCCATGCGCCGGCAGGCCGATTGCAAGCGCAGGCCCGCGCCCTCCTACCGCCCGGGGCAACATGTCTGGCTGTCCACTCGGGACCTCCCGTTGAAGGGGACCTCGGGTAAGCTGGCTCCCAAATACGTGGGGCCCTTCAAGGTTCTCCGCAGGGTCAATCCGGTAAGCTACCGGCTGGATCTGCCCCCCTCCATGAGGATCCACCCCACGTTCCACGCTTCCCAGCTCAAGCCCTACCTCTGCCAGACCCGAGTCCCGGCCAGGCCCCCTCCTCCTCCCCGGGTCGTCCAGGGGTCCCCGGCCTACACGGTCCGTCGGTTACTGGACTTGCAGCGAATTCAGGGCAGTACTCAGTTCCTGGTGGACTGGGAGGGGCGCGGGCCGGAGGAACGCTCGTGGGTCCCGGAACGCCACATCCTGGACCGGGCCCTCATCCGTGACTTCCGGAGGCGCCGTACTTCCGATTTGGGGCCGTCTGGAGCCGCCCCTAGGGGGGGGGGTACTATCAGGGGGCGCATTCCCGCCACTAGGCCTGGGCGCCGATCGCTCCGATCCTCTCGTTGTTACCTTCGGCATTACTCCGGGCCTGGTTAATCCTGGGACGAGCATTCGGTTCCGTCCCCACGCGTATTACAACATCCACTCCCGGCCATAGATACGCGCCGGCTGCGTTAGCCGCGCTGGGCTCGAGAAAATCCCCGGCGCATGCACAATACAGCGCCTCTGCCTCGGTGAGCAGAAGCCACACACACACACAGCGCTCCGGTGCTAGAGCGCTGAAGCCACACACACTCGTAGGCATTCTGAATCGGAGAGCAGAAGCCACACACACACACAGCGCTCCGGTGCTAGAGCGCTGAAGCCACACACACTCATAGGCATTCTGATTCGGAGAGCAGAAGCCACACACACTCACATCGCTCCTGTTGCAGAGCGCTGAAGCCACACACACGCTTAACGTGCTCGATCATACACGCAGCGCTTCTCTCTCTCATTCAGAGCGCAGAGGCCACGTACACACATAGCATGCTCGACCACACACACACAGCGTCGTATTCTCACACGCAGGGCGCTGAGGCCACGCACACACACAGTGCTCGCTCTGATTAAAGCGCCGTGCGTCCTCCATTCCCCATCGCTCTGTTTAGAGCAAAATATGGGACTTTTCCCGTTTCTTCTGTTGCATCCCTGGTTATTTGTAAGAAATCTCCTTTTTTTGAGTTCGCTAGGAAGCGACTCCTTTGTTTGTCCGTTGGCTTACAGCTGTTCCTCTCTTCTGTCGTTCACCACACCCGTGGCTCAGCGGTAGCATTCCCGCCCCCGAACTCGGTGACTCTGGTATCGA